>VXAV01006232.1:67367-79473 GCA_013399715.1 Alectura lathami
CCCTTAGTGTGTTAGCAGCTCAGATGATGGGACAGACACCAGGGCACATAAACAGTTTGGGGCAGAAACGTGTGACCAGCAGCAGGCTGGAGATGAACTGACACGAGACCTCTCCATGCCTGGGAAGCCCAGCCCCAAGAGGGTTTCACTGATCCAGATCCATCACTTAGGGTGCACCCTTCTTCAGTATAAGGATGCCTGCCCCATCAGCACGGCAGTGCACGTGGACCAAGCTGGGACCAACAGGATCCCTGTCGGATGACGGAGAGCAGCGAGTGGCAGAAGGCAGCTCTGGGCATCCACAACGGGCAGCCCAGGAGGGACAGCAATAGCAACACCAAAGCAGGTGCCCATCCCAGAAGCAACATCAAGGATCCAGCCAAAACTCTCAAAAAAAAAAAAAAAAAAAAAAAAAAAACCCCCCCCCTATTCCCCCGCAGCACCAGGAAGAGCACAGGCCTGACCTGCGGGCAGATTTGCGGCGCTCCCTTCCCCGGGGACAGCCGGTGCCGTGGAGGCACAAAGCGCTGCTGAGAAATCTGCTGACCTGGCACTTGGACTCGCTCGCCTTCAGCACAGCAACAGCCTCTCTGCTGGATGCCCTCTGAAACATAACCTTATCCCGCCGCATACATTCACTAATCAATCCTAGGCATAAAGCAAAGCAGAAAACAGCGCTTTTTCCACTGGAATGAGCCCAAATATGCGCGATAACAGATCCCTCTCAAAGCTATTACAAACTCGAGCTCTTCGGCGAGCTCTGCATCTCACATCGCAGAGGGAGCATACTTCTGCCATAGCATCATCGGTTCTCAAATTGTGTGTTTGAGAGACTTCCTAATGACCTCATAGCAGCACATGTGACCAGTAAGTCATCTTCTCAGAGGACTAGAAATAACATCAACAGACCCTGCTTCGGTTTTGCACAGAACAGCTTTCTGCAGCATGAGCAGGTTTCCAAACTGCAAGGAGGCAGAAGGAGCTGGGGCCAGGCCTGGCACTTGGTTTCCAACAGATTGCCTTTGGCTTCGGAAAAGATCAGGCCAACTAACAGATGAAGACCCAATAGCAGATACTTAAATTCCATACACAAGTTTAGGCACAAAAACTGGTTTATCCTAATATGGGATGATCTGGCTGTTTTTGAGGTGCCCACATGGTATCCTGCAACACAGAAACATTTCAAGAGCACTATCAGAAAAGATAAAAGGCCTCAAAATAACAAATGCCTTGAAAATATCGTTAATTATTTACAACCTACACGCATTGCAGCAGGTTTAAAAGCAGCTTTTTCTTCCTGTGTTTAAAAATAGCATCTATACCCAAATGAATCTGAGCACCAAAGAGATTTGAAATTCATGGCTGGTGAACGGGAGCAGTTTGCACCAAAACCAGGAAGCTGCTATCGCAGAGCTGGGAGAAGTAAGTGAATGAACACTGGTAAGCATTTTGGTGCTAAAGCAAATTAATAAACAGCAGAAGACAGACCGACAGTCTTGAACAACTCAGCTGACCCCTCTGTGCAGAGCACAAAGTGCCTGAGGAAGAAAAACTACATCACATGGCAGAGGAGAGACGCACCAGGCCTTAAGAGCTGTGACCAGAGAGCTGCCACCGTCACCGACTGTGAGACAGGAATACGCGTCCAAGTGAGAATAAGAAAAAAAACTAACTAGAGCAGAGCCCAAAATCTATTTTTTGCCAAGCCTCAGTGAGCAAAACCTCCTGGCAGACAGCACTGAGGTCTCACCCGAGCATCTCTGCAGGAGCAGGGACAAGGAGGCCGAAGAGCAGGGACAGTCCCAGCAGGAGGCTGGGCCTGCATGCATGCACACCGTCTGTTCTTTTGGGGAGAAGCAGTGGGAGCCAGCTCCTGCCTTCACCTTCCAGGCACCTGAAGCTGTGCAGGAGCCCGCTGCAGAAGCAGGTTGTTTACACCATCAGAAGCGTGAGAGCACATCCGTGCCCACCCTAACACAGGTGCTCAGCCCAGCTCTGCTGGTGTCAGCCTTCCACCACAGAGCGAGCCGCCTCCAGCCACACACCTGGGGAAAGAGAGAGGCAGAGCAGAACCTGGCACAGAGGGGAGGAGAACGGACAGCATGAAAGAGCCTCCAAAGAGCACCGTCAAACCGCTGTGACGCACAACACACTGCCCAGAACTGCGCTGCAGGGTGGTGGAAGGACGCAGTGCACATGGTGACATGCAGACATGTGACATGGGACACATGCCTCTGAGGGAAGCGCTCAGCCTCCACCACACGCGGCTCGTTTCTGGATGCACAGGCAGCTGTCTCTGCTGGGACACAGAGCAGAAGAGGGCTCAGCACCACTTTGGCACCCAGGGAAGAGAATGGCTGGGGAGGGAGTGAAGGAGGGGACTGCTCCTGCCCAGCCCCCAGAATTTCTCTCATTTGGAGCTTTACACTATGAGCAGAACCTAGCAGCCCACTTGCTGTCTGTAGGCACATTCCCCAGCTGCTACATTTTGGGCTGCCTCAGCAACAAGGATGAGAGCAGAGGGAAGGCGAGTTGTGCTTACTTACACCTGCAGGTCAGAACAAGCAGAGTGAGATCAGTTTAGCTGCAGTTGCAGTGACAAAGCCCAGCGAAGACATCATCCAGACAAAGAGTACACTCCTGGCACAGGGCAGCGCTCAGCACAGACGCTTGTAAACACTCTCCCTTGGCCATTGTTGCGGCCTGAACCGTCAGAAAGGGGCAGAGAAAAACATTATCAGCAAACAGACATCCCTCCCTGTCCCTGGACACCGGGACCTGCCCAAGCAGGACGTCTCCAGCCTCTTGGCTCATCAGCACCACGAGCCACGTACCCTCCGGCATCCTACAACAGCGAGTGCTGCAGGTGGGAGTCACTGCTGCTGCAGGGCAGGGCTCAGCCTGCTCCTAGGAGCTGTAAGCCCCTGCTCTGGGCTCCTAACATCTCATCCCCAGAACCAGCTGATATATTCAGCAGACACAGGGCCTCTTTCAAAGCTGATCCCTCTTCTCTAAGCATGAAATACACCCAGTGTTCTGAGCATTGTCCTCACACGTTCTTCCCCCCCCCCAGGACAGACAGTTCCTGGTGTTCTGACTGGTCCTTCCGCACAAGAGCTGTCAGGTGAAGCCAGCCTCTCACTGATGGCCCTGACACCCTGCAGCTGTTGCCCCAGGACCCTCTGGCCATATGACCCCAAACCTGACCTCTGCACTTCTGGTCCAAGCCAGCACATGGCGAGCAGCTGGCCACAGCAGGGCCGCATTGCTGCGATTCCTCAGCAAGGACCCTCACCTTCAGACCACCAGAAGATTGCTGAAGCCAGAGCTCCCAGCCCTTTTCTCTGCCTGGTATGTGAGCAGAAGGCCTGGGCAGGCTCTCAGTGAGCAGCTCGGACAGGCAGGACGCCACAGGATCCCTCCACATGGCACGAGGCAGAGCTCTGAACCCACCCAAACCCACCGCTGCCCACCCACAGCACCACAACGCTCGAACAGGACCGCCCCACGCAGCCCCACTAAGTGCATAGCAGAGGATGATCCCAGCAAGACCCCAGCAGCTCGTGGGAGCCCTCGGTTCAACGCCACGAGCACGCAGCCCATTTCAGATCTCCCCATTAACAAGGGGACGGCGAGTGCAGGGCCACGACCCTGTTTCAGCCCAGCAGCAGAGGCCTCGGCTCACCAAGCTTTCCGCCCCAGAAGCTCCGTGCACCGCTCCCCTTCGGAGCGAGGCCTCCCAGCCCAAGTCAGCGCAGGGATGTTGCAATCCCCAGCTCTGTCTGCAGAAACCAGCCCAGCCCAGATGACACAGGAGGCCTCTGCACCGGCCTCGCTGCATGCCCATCATCACCTTCCAGAAGCTTGTGGCATTTCTGGAGGCGAGCTCGCTCCTCAGATGTTGAGAGCCACCATTCTGCTCTCATTAGCACCCAGGACACGATGGGCAGCTTGGATGTGCGCTCCAGCGGGCAGGCTCAGCTCATGACCCTGTGTTTTTCTGAAATAAACGCAGACTCCAGGGAAAATGCTCCCCTCCCACTGCGAGGGGCTGAGCAGGGCAGATGAAAGGCAGTGGCATGCCTTGTGCATGTGTGGCCTCGCAGCTGGCCTGCACCCGATCCCACACACAGCCCCGGGGCGAGGGATGCTCGCCTTGCCCATCCTGTGCCCCCGACAAGCCTTAATCCCAAACGCCACAGCTGATGCTGCAGGGAAAACACCCTTGTGCTCATCCGAGCAACAGGACGTGCCCTGTTGTGCTGCTTCACCTGCAAAAGCCCATGCAAACATGAGAAAGCCACCTCACAGCATCTCTGTAGAAATGGCACTAGGATCAGTTCATATTTCTTATGCTAGCACGGAAAAGACAGAAGGATTCAGGTACATTACACACTATTAGCTCTACTGGGACATTTCCCAACAGTACAATGTTTTGAAACCTGCAGGATGAGGTAACTCAAACCCGAACCCACACCGTTGGGTGGTTCAGTAGGCACAGCTCAAGCAAATAAAAGCTGCTCCATCCCCACGCGTTTTCAAGACTTGGCCAGACAGAGCCACGGGTGAGTCAACCACGTGCTGGAGACAGTCCCACCTCGAGCAGGAGGTCAGGCTAAAGACCTCCAGATGTCCTCTCCAACCAGGATTTCCACATTTCTGTGATAGTGACTGAGAAGAGGCAGAATTATTGCCAACACTTGTAGGGGGGCCTCGCACTGAGTTTCTCCAAAGAGGTCTTTCTTAATTATATTAAAGCCAACGAATTATATTGAAGTTAACCAGGATGTCAGCACTGACACAAGGGCTGTTTGTGTGCTGGCAGGGATGCTGGAGTGCCAGCATCAGCACTGAGGTGCACTGCGCAGGTCCCAGGCATGGTCAGCACGCTGTGTCAGCCTGCCCTGGCACAAATTAACGCCCGCCATGAGAGATTTCTTTTTTGGCATCTAACTTTAGCTATGTATTCAAATACAAAAGCTGACAAGACTTCCAGAATGCAAGCTAAAAGCAAGGCAGCTAACAGCTCTCAAGAAGTTTGCAACAATTTTGGAAAATAATTTTCCACTCAGTCCGTCCTCTGGGAAGGGCTCAGAAGTGCTGCTGCTATTCAGTGTCCTTCCAGCACTGGGATGAGGCCAAAAAATGCCATATTGGCGACTGAGCCACGGCTAACCATGGGGGTCAGCCCTCGGGACGAAGGAGCATGTCTGCATGAGGGGCTTTCTGGGGAGCAGCAGTGGGGCTGAGCCCAGAGCGGGTCCCCAGCCACCACCGCGTGCAGAAGCCACCTGTGGTCTTCCAGGACAAACCCCTGCCTGGCTTGTTCCGAAACATGGACGATGATAGAGGACTGCTGGCAGCTACACAGATAGATGGCATCAAACCGACGGGAAGAGGAACAACTCTGAAACGGGGATGGCTCAGTAACATCCACCACAACCCAGACAAACACAGAACACACGCACTCCAAACCAAAGTACATCGGCCAAGGGTACGGCATTGGGACCCATGTCCAGAGAAGTGGCGAGGAGCTCGCTGCACGGCTGCCTCTGCTGATTCCTCTTCCACAGCTGAGTCACAGCGCACACGGCCAGCACCTCACCCCAAACAATAACGTGGCACCAGAGGCTCGCGCCGCACATGCTCTCACAAGCACCCCCAGCTCTGCCCCAGCGCAAACACAGAAATGAAAGCAGCATTCCTGGAAGCTCACGTTACCCTGCATGAAGATGTGACAGCTTGTCAGGAATGGGGAAACAGCCCTGAGAGGCACCCGCCATGGGCTGACACTTAGTGCTGGAGTCACCCGTGCTCCAGCTACTTCTGCTGCAGGTTTGGTGTGCATTTGACAGGCGGAAACAAACGAGCACAAGTGAAATAACATAGCGGCAATACAGATGGATGATGAAGCCTGAAGCTTGGCTGGTTTAACTCCCGGTCAGAAGGCAACACTGAGACCACGACCAAGTGATGCATGCAGCACAACATGCCCAGGTTCTCATCCTTCAAGCAAAAAGAAAAGCTGAAGAGAGCGTGCTCTGCGAGCTTTGTCTCTGTACTCTCCTCAGCAGCTCTCCATTACTGATGGGTGGAACATTTTTACACCTTAAATGCTATTCCCAGAGAAATTAAAACTAGCTTTTCATGTTCACTGCATAAATTCATCTGGTTGGAAGAAAACACTCCGCCCTATTCTTCTGGCTTCCAAACTGCAGCTGGCAGACTCGGGACGTACGACAGTCCTGGGGAAGGAGCACGACTGTTTACTTCATCCCTCCCTCCACTTGTCCTCTTGCCCCCTCCTCCATCTCCCGTGGTAGAAAGCCACCAGCTCCCTGCCACCCCCTGACCGGAGCTGACCTGTTTCAGGGTCACCCAGCACGTGGAGCTCCGCGCTCCGCAGCTTTGCGGTCAGATTTGGGCTCGGTACCCGAGCATCAAGCAAGGCAAGTCAACTCAGGTCAGGAGAGCATCATCCACGCTGGGAGCCCTTCCAGGCAAACACCCAGAGAGCTGCTGCATGAGGAGCACAGGCCCCACATCCAAGTTTTGGAACAACTCCACCCAGTTTAATTCCTTGCTCACACATTCTGCAAGCATTGGCTCTGAGCGGGCTGCAGCTTTAGCAGCTCCATGCCTGAAGCTTCGTGGACAAAACAAGGTGTGGGCAGCACCTCTCAGGGCAGGGACCACCACCTCTCATGCACCTGCTGCTCCCGGGCGACCTCCAGCTGGTCCCCAGGTGGGCAGCCAGCGTGTGCACCAACCTGCAGATCCCAGCCAGGAGCAGGGTGAAGAACAACACGGCTGAGCTGCTAGGAAGAGTACACAGCTGTACTGCAACACGTGCTTTACCAGTCCTTTTCTTTTAAGGAATAGATCCTGGGATTATTGGTCAGTGAGTAAGGAGATGGAACCAAAGCAACCCATGTTCACAACTATTTTATCTAAGAAATAAAATACAGTGTCATAGGAAGCAGATATTTTAACCTGCACTGTTTTCCACTTTTCACAGCTCTATAGAGCAACTGCATGAAGTTATGCACTGGGGAAGACTTCTGCAGAACTCCTGCGGAGCAGACGTGCCCAAGGGACAGAACAGAGCAACAGAACGGCAGTCCCACCCAGCCTCTGCGCACCCACAGGGCTGACTCTCTCTTCTGCATCAGGAAAAGCTCACAGGAGCGACCCACAGAAGGCGACTCCACCACAGGCAGAAGATCAGTGCTGTGCAGAATCGGGTGGCTTTAATGCATCTTGCTTTATACGTGCCTGTCTTCAAGCTGCGTATGATACGAGTTCAGGTTTGGGATTTGAAATGTTCTCTGCCTAGTCTAACTCCAATTTTGTTTATTTAAGAGATTAGAAACAAGAGGCTCCTCAGCTCCTATTTCCATAATAAATATCAGCCAAGCAACGTTCAAATCAAGCAGTTTTGCTACTACTTCCTTGATTTGGAAGAGGAACTCATTTCAGGAACAAAGGGGTCCTGGGAGCAGAAAGGTGCCTTCCCACCTTGCCTGTGAGAACAGCATGTACTTACAGCTCCTGGCAACAAAACTTAGCTTGTTCCCATACGCCAGCAGCACACATCCAACATCACCTTACCACAGCTTTGCAGAAGTCTCAACGTTCTTAAACTATGGCTGTGATTATTTTGGAAGAAAAGGCTTTCCCACTAAGGACACCTTAAGCCCAGCTGCTATCGAGAGAAATGGAAAAGTCGTCCCCTTCGAGAGGGCCAGAGATTTGTGGGATCCTCTGCGGCAGAACATTACTGTTAAGTCTTCACGTTGAGTAAGTTCTGATGCATTAACAGCACAAACATCATCAATCCTACACAAATTCCTTTGCTGATGCCAGCAGAAAAATGTCTGTGGAATTAAGGCAGATGAGAGGGACTCGCTTGGGCTTATCCCAGCACCACACACACTAAAGAGAGAAACAGAGCTAAGGGAAGATGAAACACTTCCTTGCTCTCTCCTGCTGCTGTCCAAGCAACAGGACCCAGCGCTCAAGAGCATCCCCTGGCAAGCTCCTTGTTCAGAAAGCTCTTCTTGGAGCACAAAGCCGCCCCGAGACGGATGCTTTCACAGTCTCCAGTGTTTTGTGTGTGCCATGAGGACACTGGGCATGTGACTTGTGTGTTAAAGCTTTCTGGCTTTCCAGTTGAAGTTCGGATTCTTTCCCTGCAAAACACGCTGCATGATCTCATCTGCAAGCAATCAGCCTGAGAAATCAGCTTGTTAAAGGAAGCTTCTAGGAAAGCAGAGATGTCTCCGGAGAATTTGGGGGCCTATATGATTTTAACCAGTTTGTTAAACCCCAGCTGCTCTTCTCCCCAGTGGGGTCACACAACCAAGAAGCCATTTCTCCTCCCACACAATTCCAGACAGCAGGATAGCTTGCCAACACCTAACTGCAGCATCACACTTTGATTCTCCACAGGCTGCAAGCACATTTCTATTCAAACTCTCTCATTTTAAGTAGGCACTGGCAGAGTGCAAGAAAAATCTCAGAGCTGCAAGTTGAGCATCATCCGGAGAAGGAATCCATGAAAGAGGCAACAGCAGTAACCTGGATGTGCGAGACTATTCTCCTCACTTCTGGACTCTGGATACGTAGATCAGCTCGTCCCCACGACCATCACACAAATCCTAGATACTCCCAAGGAAAAGGGTAACCAGCAGAGCAGGAGATCTGAAGAGAAGCGAGGGAACAAGCCCTCTAAAAAGCCATCTTTCCTCTGAAGCTGTTTAAAGTGATGCAGAAGAACTTGACCTAAGTTTGCAGTGAAGCTCCAGAAGCACCCACAAGCCCCACGCTCCTCCCTGTGCTACATCCCCACGAGGCCACAGTAAAACACAAGCAAAGAACAGGAAAAGAAGTGCAGCACCTGATCCCCATGTGCAGCGGCACTGTGGTCCCGCAGAAGGAGCGCTGCCGCGGGTACAACAGGCAGCACCGCTCTCGTGCCTGTAAACTTGGAGCTGCATCCCCTGAGCACCACCACAAAGGGCAGGCAGGGAGACCAGACCCCAGCCTGGCCTCGCTTCACCCCCATGGAAGCTGTCCCACCCCACATCAGCTGCTCCCAGCAGCATCCCCCAGGCAGCCCTTCCCTAGCTGCCCCTGGCTGGCCGTTCAAGTACTTTGGAAGGTTTTCCTTAAAATTCTTGGATAGAAAGCGCTGCTCAATGTTCAGCACAGCATACAGGAAGGAAAAAAAAAAAATGTTAGCCTGTCTCTAACAAGAGATCGTGAGGAATCCTTGGCTCTTCCCAGCCCTGGATTATTCCAAGGGAAGTGATTATTCACTACTTCCAGCACCTATTTTCAGTTCGACTAGCAAAAGTAACTGTTATGAAACAAGCAGAAGGAAGCAAAGATCAGAGGGGAAAGGCAGCACACATCCATCACCACGAGAGCAGGGGATCAGGTTAACCACACTGCGTTCTCTCAGCTTCTTTTCACTAATGCTGCTTGCTAATTACCAAAAAGCTTACCTACACCTTCACCACGAGTCTTGATGTGATCATGAGAACCAGCCCTTTCTTTGGTTTTGCTCTGTACAGCACAGGATGACAGAGCCACGCTGCAGCGCTTGGGTCAGCGATGGCACCTTCGGCTCCAAACACGATTCATCCTGACACAAATCTGAAACGCTGCCCCTAGGGAAGCTGTCTGCCCTCTGCTCCTTTAAACAGCCCGTAGCCCTGTTTGAGTGCAAACATTCAGGCTACACAAAGTGTTATGAGAAGAAAAGTCTCCTTAGCCAAATTCCTAACTTTATAACACTAAGAGCAAACCTCCCCCCAGACATATGTCAACCACTAAAAGCAAAGTACACATAGGCAGAGGACAGCTGCCCAGGTCCCTGGGAAACCACCTCCCAGTACACTCAAGGCAGGAAAGGCGGGGGGGGAGGGGGGCGGCAATACTGATGGACTCAGCGCTATATCCTATCGTGTAGCTTCTCAACCAAATCTTGAGGAAAAGAAGAAAAAGGAGGCTTTCCAGCTCAGGTTCCAACTCCTTTTTAAAAATCAGTTTATAGCCACTAAAATAAATACAGTAAGAACAACCATGCAGAAACAGCTGCAGTTTAAGAGCAGCACAGGCAATGTGTGGCAAACACAAGCAGACACAAACAGCCGAAGGGGATGGAAGAATACCTAGGGAACAAGGGAATGAAGCAGCCAATTTCACCTCAGGGCTCCCAGAGAACCTGCCCTGCACTGATCCAGCCTGGGTGAGCCTGGCAGAGGTAGCCACTTTGTGCGGGGTGTTCGCTCCAAGTCGGATCTGCTTCCCAGCTCCTGCCCCTTCCTGGGTGCCCAGGCCTCTCCCACGCCCCTCACCACCCTAGCTGATCACAGACCAGCTGACAGCATCCATGGGGAGAGTTTTTGAGCACAGCGTGGTTCAGCCGCATTGCTCCCCCAGCTCATCGCCTGGACATGCCGCTCTCTGCGCTGGTCCCCCACTCAAAGGGGCTCGAGACTCCAGTTCTTGAGCATTTCAACCACTTTGAAGCCGCCTGAAGACACACGCAGCCGGAGAACAGCAGCAGGTGGAGCAGAGCTGCAGGAGCAAGGAGCACCTCTACAGAGAAACCACCCCATCCAGTTTCCAGTTCACCTGTGGGCCTCAGCTGAGACAACTCCACGGTATTTGGAGAACCAGGAGATTTTTTGTCACAGTTCAGCACTGGGAGATCCAAATCTCCACTCGCTGTTATCCAAGGAACCACCTCAAGCCTCAGTGACAGCCACAAGCTTTGAACTCCTCCTTCGCAGCGGCGCTGACAGTTTCCAGTTACACCCGGCTCTCGTTGTTCTTGGCTCCGCCGCCCTCGCCACAGACCTATGCTCGCAGCTTCCCCACGGCCAGGGCTGTCGCTGAGTACAAACCAAACTCAGGGCAGATGCAACAACAAGAACAACAACAAAAAAAAAAGCTTCTTGGACAGTGAGTTGAATGAGAAAGAAGTAAGCTCCTGGGAAAGGCAAAGAGCCAGCTCTGGGGGAGGTCTCCTGCACAATGCTCTGGGGAGGAAAAGGAAAGCAAGCCCCAGGGTGTCACACGGATGGCTCCTGAAGGTTTGAGATGCAGCAATACCAGCCTGCAGCCTAGGACTAGCAGAAAGCCACACAGCACTTGCTGGCAGCACAAGGCATCTCATACACCCCAACACCTCCCAGGGGAGCAGCACACACCTGGGCAATAGATTTAGGTCTTGTCAAAACACAAATGCTTTCCTCAGCTACACACCAGGGGCCAGAACAAGCCACAGGCAGCATCGCCGCTTGCTCCCCGAGCTTCCCTTCGTTCTCGCAGCCCGCGTTTGCGGGCATCAGACCCAACAGGCAGTGCCGTTCTGACCTGGCTTGTAGCCCCCCCTTTTTTTTTTTTTTCTCCTCTTTTTCCAGCAGAGATCATTAAAGAGAGAAAGAAGAGCTCAGCATTGGAAACTGAAGCATTTCGAAGCCTTGGTTTTATTTTTCAATCTCAGAAAAATACAAGAAGCAATGAAACACAACTCTATCATACCCTTGTAATATTTTTCCCTTTCTGTCTCTAACAAAGCTCCCAGAGTTCCACTGTATCACTTTTTCTTTTCTTTCCTCTTCCCTTTTGGCTGAAAGGATTACACTAGAGGGGCCAACACCATGCAGAGCCACAAACCCTTGTGTTTTATCTTTACCTGCTGTCCCCTCCCCTCAAATCAGAGGCATCTAGAAGCCAGACCAAGCCAAGCCAAGGAGCTGCTGGCACCCCGCACAAAAAGGAAGAGAGGGAAAAGCACCAACACCACAACAAGCTGCAACACTGAGCATCAACCAGCAAAAGCTGAAAGTTTAAAAGCAAAGTTCTCCCAGAGAAGTTTACTTTAGGAAAAAATATGGAATGCTCTTTCATAAAGGGAAAAAAAAAAAAAAAAAAAAAAAGTAAATGAAACCACCAGCCAGCAGTGCCTAACTTGGTGAGGAAAAACCGGTTTTGGGGAGCAGAGCGCAACCAACACCTCCGCACGGCCCGCTGAGGTCACCGCTCCGTCCCGCAGCGGCGGGGCCCCAGGAGCAGGCCCCCGGCGGGCCGG
>VXAV01006233.1:0-11918 GCA_013399715.1 Alectura lathami
GGAGCAGATCTCCACGTGCAGCCATGGAGGAGCCCATGGTGAAGCAGGTGGATGTGGCCTGATGGTGGCCCTAGCTACGGAGCGCCCACAGGTGCAGGCCCCAGGCTGGAGGTGCTGCCTTTGGAGAGGAGCCTGGGGGGAGCAGGAGGTCTGGGGAAGCTGCCTCCCGTGGGGCTCTGTGCTGGAGCAGCTCCTGAAGGATGGGCCCCGTGGTACGGAGCCGTGCTGAAGCAGTGCTTGGAGACCTGCAGCCCGTGGGAAGCCCACACGGGATCAGTTCGGAAAGGATGGAACCCGTGGGAGGGACCCCACGTGGACTAGGGGAAGGGAGTGAGGAGGAAGGAGCAGCAGAGACAAAGCGCTTTGGGCTGACCACAGCCCCCATCCCCTGTGCTACTTGGCAGGGAGGAGACAGAAGAGGGTGGATGGAGGGAGGGTGTCACTAGTTTGCTTTTAGTTCTCACTGCTCTAGTCTGTTCTTATTAGGCAACTGAAACAAGAAGCAGACCTCATTTTGGGAGACCCACTTTCCCGACTAGTGTCACCCTAGCAGATACCCTGCGGAGACAGGGCCTTGGCTCTGACCCAGGAAGTGCCTTCTTATCTGGAGCAAGAGCAGTCCTGCCTGCGTAGGCCTCCAGTCCATTCTGAGTTTTTGAAGAAGACCACTCGTGTCCTGTTTGGACATTGTTTTATACCTTTCCAGTAGCAAATAAGGAATAATCATAAGAAATGCCTCAAAAGCAGACTGTCTCTGTTCCGTTTACTGTCACACTGGGAGAGCCTGTTCCCAAAGGGATCACCAATATCTTGTCCTTTAATGTCACATGTTGTTAAAACACAGCCAAGAAAGGCATCCTTGCTGCAGTGAGCACCGCCGAGTCTGTGCAGTAGCACTGATTCTCCCAGCCACTCTGGGGACATGACATTATTCATCACAGCAGATGACTGACCTGTTTTTAAAGATGGTGGCCACTGTATCATCAGCTGGGCATGAGCTGAGATCGTTAAACAAACCTTGCTGCTTTGTGTCAACTCCTCTGTAAATATGGACTTAAATCTGAGAAGTGTGTTCAAATGAGGGCAGCGTGTCCAAAGCAGGGCAACAAAGATGGTGAAGGGTCTGATCCAAATGCTTTAAGCATCAGAAATCTAATTGTATGGCTGGTTCTTTACTAAATCCAAAATCTTTTGGGTATATGCTATCACGCATTCCGTTCTGTTTTGCCATGATGGCAGGTGATAACTGCAAGAGTAAAAACAAGGTATAGGAAGGAGCATAAGATAGTTCAGTTTGGAAGGGATCGGAAGCCCTGGATTGCAGTAATAGGATTTTTCATGCACACTTTGTTTTTTCAACGATCTGTGGGGCAAAAGTGAAGTTCTGTGAGGTCAGTAACTGCACCACTCAAAGATGTGGACCCAGTGATCAATTATCCAGTCCTGTGAACCTTCTTGACAGACCCTCCTACAAGTGGGCCTTGTGGAGATGTTCTCAGTGCATCTGAAAGAGGCTAGCCAACACATCGATCCAGATGGTGATGTAGTACCCAGCCTGGGGTGGATGAGACAGTCTGCAGAGGCTCTCCGAGGAAAGGAGGATTCTTCCTCAGTGCTGACTTTGCACGGTGCAGTCCCTCAGACTTAAAAGAAAAAGGATTAGGAGGGACATTTAATACTCTCTGGAGACAGCGCATCCTCTACACTGCAGAAGGAGTATGGGATGGGAAAAGAAGCAATGGAACAAGAGAGCACAATAAGGCGTTAACAGATGGGCAGAATGTATGTGCTGATGGGAACAGAAGGGTGAGCATACCTTAATTCCATTCTTTCTCTGCAGTGCTACAGACATCATTTTCCATTCCATTTCCATTCCATTCCATACCTAGACAGATCCCTGAGATTCAGGATCTGTTCTGATGCCTTTTTCAAGGTACAATTTTGCGTGTATTTCAGATAGTCCCATTTAGGAGGAAGGCGTTTCTCATATGCACTTAGTCCACTGGAAAGCCAAAGGGTAAATATCTCTAGGTAAGGCCCTCAATGTCCAGAATGCTCTGAGAACCTCCCTTGGCTTTCAGGGCCACAAGCTGGCTCTCTGCATAGCAGTTCTTCCTTTTCCAGGTCTTCCTATTCTTGTGTTGGGTGGGTCCTACCTACAACAGCCCCTTCACTGTCTCTCCACTGCCAGACATTGCAGGGAAATGCTTCAGAGAAATACATTAAAGGTGATGGTTCCCCAAATTGACCCCTGAAAAGCTACACTAGGCAAGTACCTCCAGCCTGTCACCTCCGCTTCCACCTTCACTGATATGCTGTGGGTGTGCTCCTTGCCTGCCTTGCAGTTCCTCTACAACCTTCCATCTTCTCCAGCTTCAGTACCAACTTTCTACTTTACCAAATATTTTAGTGAAGTCCTTACAGATGATATTTACCATAAAATCAAATAGTGAATGTGTTCAGCCAAAGGCTAATTTCCCTGAGATGCAGATGTCAGCAGGTGGGACCTGGTACTGCAGGAATCACCCTTGTTGTCCTGGTTACTGTCTCCTCTGCAGACAAGCTCAGATAACTGTACTGGGCAGGATGTGGTGGTATGCAAGGATCTACAGCTGCTGTGTCAACACTTCAGGCAGAGCAGCCTGCCTGCCTGCCAGGACAGCTGGGATCTCCCTGCCTTTCACAGCTGCACAGCAGACAGAGAGGAAGGGAAGGTAGGGCCCCCTCTGCCACTCTTGGCTCCTGCTACCCCTGTTTCTCCCCTCTCTTGTCTCTCCCCCACCCTACAGAGAAGGGCGGGGAGATACATTACACCGTCCTATTCCCTCATGCAGTTCCTTGTCCTGTGATCCCTTCCTTTACTGAGTGCAAGAGGAGCTCTTTCTCCCTTGTTAATTTCCATCACCGTGTTATATCCACACATCTGTGTATCGCTCAGATGTTCCAGGGTAAGGCTCGCACTTGAAAAAACAGCTGACCACAGCACCGATGCCTGCATTACAGCCACGGGCCAGTGCACTTTCTCCGTGTTTGTCCCCATTAGGTGGAGATTCCCACTGCCCTATAACAACGCTCAGTGGACAGTCCGAGCCCTGCCTCTGACCCAGACCCCTGACTGCCATCATTGCCTCCAAGATCATCATTCTCCTTTATCGTCATTGATCCTCTGGAAGTGTCTTTGTGTTCCCTTGGGCTGGATAGTGGCTGGAGCAATGCTGTGCCTGGGGTTTACTCCTATGGGATGTTAATGTGATGGCAAAGCCCAATGCAAAAGAAACAAATCACTGGGGAGAAGCAGTGTTCTAAGATGGGGTACAGGGTCTGAGCCTCAGCTCTGCGCCAACATGTGGGTGACATCTCAAGTCTTCTAATGTGTTTTAGAGAACCTTCATAGTTCTGTAGTTTTCCATGGTACGGTCTCCTGGTTATCTTAAAAAAATGCATGGGGCAGAAAAAACAAGCAGCTATGGGTGGCATCTCTGGAGCTATCCAGACCCTATTGCTGGTAGCTAATATAGATAAGTAGTGCTTAGCAAGTCAGATGGCTCCTGGCACCAGTGCTGCAGTTTGCCCTGGATTTGGCTGCAAATGTCTTTCTGTTTTCTCTGCAGGAGGGAACAAGAAATCAGCCCTCTTCACAGCACATCATGAGACTCGCCCACCTGCATAAAGCGTTTTGGACTCCTTGTACTCACAGCACTCTTTCTAGTATTTACTGAATGAGCCTTAGAGGCAGTGAGGCTGTTTCAGTCCATGCGAGGGCTCCAGTTTTCTTTTTCTGTTTCATTATTTATTTGAAGTGTTTTTCATCAATGCAGCTCTAAAAGTTAACCAGGGTCACTTGAGCTCCCAAAGAAAGAAGGGCATCCTAGAAGTCTAAAGGAGATCAATGTTCCTTGAAATTGCTGTCAGGAGAAAAAATTCAGGAACGCACTCTGTTTTGGGAATGGTTCTTGGTGTTTCTAATGAATTAATAATACAAAATTAGGTCACTGTATTCAAATTAGAGTTTGATAGATTTATGCTTTAGTTTATTTTTATTTTCTTTAATAAAGCTGGAAGCTTTTGGGGGGCAGAAATTCATCAAAGAGATTCATGTAAAAGGATGATAAAAATGTAGAACAGTGAAGTGAGTGCTTTGAACAGTCCAGAAAATATTGCACTTGACCTGAAATAAACTCTTTGAATTTGAAATATCTGTGGCTTATTCAAAAGCAATGGTGGACTGAGTTCTTACAACTACTTAATAACTCAGGTCTTCAGGGGAGATTGTGGTCTCTATTTCTTCATGAGAGATATGGACTTTTTCCATCTGTTACCAACTAAATGGTTACCCAGCCTGCGGGTGTATTAAGACCACAACAGTGGTTCATAGGATTCTGTAATTCACAAACACACAGAGGCTTTATTTTCTAAAATTTCTGTTTATTACAGATACCACATATAATCACTAGCAAATACACTATGATTAAAAGGCAAGCGTGTGTATAGATAACAGGCTATTACCAGGAAGCGATATATGTAACTCACCTGGAGTCCTGTGTCCAGATGTGGAGTCCTCAGTACAGGAGGGACACGGACCTGTTGGAGCACAACCAGAGGAGGGCCACAAAAATGACTCAAGGGATGGAACACCTGCCCTGTGGGGACAGACTGAGAGAATTGGGGCTGTTCAGTCTGGAGAAGAGAAGGCTCCAGGGAGACCTGATAGTGGCCTTTGAATATCTAAAGTGGGGCTACAAGAAAGAAGGGGACAGACTCCAGCATGGCCTGTTGTGATAGGACTTGGGGAAATGGTTTCAAACTGAGAGAGAGGAAATTTAGCCTGGATATAAGGAAACAGTTTTTACAGTGAGGGTGGTGAGGCACTGGCACAGGCTGCCCAGAGAGGTGGTGGCTGCTCTGTCCCTGGGGACCTTCACAAGGTCAGGCTGGACGGGCTCTGAGCACCCTGACCCAGCTGTGGGTGTCCCTGTGCCCCTCAGGGGAGTTGGGCTGGATGGCCTTTAAAGGTCCCTTCCAGCTCGGATGATTCTATGAACTTCTCTGTAACCCTTCTTCAAAAATCAGATGTTTGTCTGGGAGCACTCAAGTTCTGTCCCTGATGGATAACATCAGTATTCTGCAGGAGATATAGGTTGCTAGACAGTCAGTATAATATGAAATATTGACTCTATAATGGGTTTGCAAATCCTCAGGCACTCAATGAAGCAGGCAGCATTTTCCTTCCTGGTCCATCTTAGCAGAGTTTGATGACAGCACCTTGTACAGGAGGGTATGTTCTCAGAATGGCTGCTTTGGTCCCACCATGGTGAGCACATCAACGCGTACTCTCCTTCTACCTGGCAAACTCAGTAGTCAAAAGCAAGTGGATCTGGTTTTAATGGCTTGTGTGAGATCAGCATAGCTGTGCCAGTTTACACTGGGCTCTATTCCACTGTCTTCTGGCTCATGTTTGAGCTGGAGAGTGAGCAGAGGCTTAAATCCCCTAGGCAAGACTTCACCTACTTGCATTTCGGAATGTGGTGTGGTTTAACCTGGCAGCAGCTCAGCACCATGCAGATGTTCACTCACTTTTCCTCCCCTCCCAGTGGGATGGGGGAGAGAACGGGGAAAAAAAGAAAACAACAAAGGAGAACTCATGGGCTGAAATAAAAACTATTCACTATGGAAAGGAAAGGAAGAATAGCAGTAACGATAATAATGTATATATGTACGTATGTTTACAAAACAAGTGATGTTCAAGGCACAACACAACTGCTCACCATCTGCCAATCGATGCCCAGCCAGTCCCTGAGCAGCGGCTCCCCACTAACCAGCTCCCCCCACTATTGTTGTTCAGCATGATGTCCTGTGGTATGGAATATCCCTTTGGCCAGTTTGGGTTCTGTCTCCTCCCAGCAACTTGTGCCCCAGCCCCTCACTGGCAGGACAGTATGAGGAGCTGAGAAACTGAAATGCCCTCGGCTCTGCGCAACTGCTCAGCAACAGCTAGAACATTGGTGTGCTGTCAGCACTGTTTTCCTCCTAAAGCCAAAACACAGGTTCATACATGCCACTATGAAGCAAATCAACTCTGTCCCAGCTGAACCCAGGACAGAATGTTTATTCTTTTTAAATCTGACTCTCAGAACACAGGAAAGTGTTTGTAAGGACATAGGAATGCACAGAAATGTGTGCCACAGTGCTGGAGTTTGCAGTCCATATTTTCAAATTCAAAATATGATAAATCATGTCCTAGAGGTCAGATGTGAGGAAAGTCTCTTTTGTGGATTATGTCAACACCATGATGTGAAAAAGGCTCTGCATTTCTATCATTGCAGGCACAGGACATATTTCTGTTTGACTGGCAGGAGTTGTGTACATGGTTAGAGTGCTGTAAGCAGTTTTGTGCTTATTTAAGGCACATAAATTTAGCACAGTTAGCAATATAAGTCCATCCAGATTTTGATGAGTTATTCTGAAGAACGAAAACTAGTTTTTAAAGGTGTGTGGTGCAACCAAGGATCTCAGGCTATCTCATAAACATTAAAGGCCAGTTCCTTCAGGATGCTGAGAACTTTTTTAGTAGGACTGAACTAGCTCACTTTTTGTGGATAGCCTGGAATTAATGAGTGCTCCATACTGCAGGAAATCAGGCCATACACCTGGGTGCTTATAGGAAGTTAATTTGAATCTTAACTGTGGGAATCTGGGTTTGAGGTGTTGGCCTAAGTCATTTGTTCAAAGGTAGCGAGGAAGATAAAGAGCCAGGAACAGCAAGTCACAACTCGCTGTGCATGGCTCATCTTATGCATATTCAAGTTACCAAGCTTGAATATCCAGATCTGAGCTGCTAACGTACTGTTGTTGGAAAAGTCAAGTTACCTGCACTAGCAGCCTCTTGTTTCTTCTCCCACTTTACACACGTATGTGCCTCATGTAATCCTGCACACTGATCCTTTTCTGAAATGTCCTGTGCTCTATACACTTTCTACATCCAGTTTATTGTGAGTGATTCTCTACAGCTTGCATGTATTCCACAAAGTGCATCAGCAATTTCTAGCAGTACAGGAAATTTTGGATTTTCACAATAAGTTCTCTCAGTCTTTTCCTAGAAGAGCTCTGGCACCCCTTACCTTGGTGAAGAGCCAGGAAGTTCAGTTAGGAAAAGTTTTGTATCATGATGAGTGGTGGCTCTGGGTAGAGGTTTTATCCTCTCTGCTCTGCTTCAGCCTCCTAGAGCTTCTTTTCTGGCCAGGTAGTTTTTTCACACACTAGCTACACCAGAAGGCTTACAGTTTGTTGTGGCCTGGCTTGGGATGTGGTGCAGCACCAGAAAGGAGACCAAACAACTTATTTTCCTTGGGCTGTCAGCAAAGCCTTGCTGGGCTTTGGCAGTCTGTAGAAGAAGGCTGTGGCATGAGGTGACTGATGCAGAGTTTTGGAGAAATGAGTTTGAGAAATGATGTGGGAAGTAGGACCTTGTCCTAGCTCAGCTGACTGCTCTCCATCCAGGTACTGTGAGCGGAAATGAGGATTAAGAGCTGCGAAGGAATGCAGAGGGCTGGGACAAAGTACAGTCAGGTGAAGAGCTGTAGAGGACAAGAACTGGTTGCATATTGCCATTGGAAAGCTTTGAGGAGGAATGAAATGAGGGAATGTGAGACAGAGGTGGTCATCTTGTAGATAACCGTTCAGTTGATCAAGTAGTTGGAGTGTGTGTCCTGTGAGGACAAACCAAGGGAACAGGCTTTGTCTAGCCTGGAGAAGAGCATGTCCAAGGCAGGGATGAATAGCAGCCAAAAGGCAATGGGCACAAATCGCAGGAACTGAAAATCTGAATGGACAGAAGAGAAAATCGTCTTCATTTGGAGTGGCCAAACATAAGCACAGGACTCTAAAGAGGTTGTGGTGTCTCCATCCTTGGAGATTTTTGAAACTTGACTGATTCTGCAGCGATCTGCTCTTTCTTCCAAACTAGCCCTGTTCAGAACACCAAGCTCCTGGATGCACTGCAGACACGTGTTGTAGTCTTGTTTCCAGCCCTGCCTCTACCTCCCTCTGCTTTTGTTCCTGTCTAGACTCTAGGGATGGAGCTTGGACACAGTTCATCACCTGCTATGTCCGCAGGCGTTGGAGGACTCAGCTACCAGCTCCCAGCCCTGCTCATGTCCTGTGATACTTCAGCCTGTCACTGAGGGGATGGCCTGTGCTGTGGTCACCCTCAGCTCCTGGCACGTTGGCCCTCAGAAAGCAGCTATGCCTTGCTGCTCCGTGATGCTGTGTCTTCTCCAAAGCCGGCAATGAAGTTCAGGCCAGCTTAACCAAACTGGAAGAATATTTGGATTTTGATGCCTAAGCAATTTTTTTTTTCCACAGATAGTAGAAATTTGTATTATCCTGAATGTGAACAGTAGCCATCAGTGCTCTGGAGACTGACTCTGGGTTCTTGCTTCCCTTGTACCACCATAAAAAATTGTTTGCAAATACAGAGACTTTATCCTCCATGCTTAGTTCTGGTCTTTGCAGTAGCACTTCATTTGATTCTGGCTCCTCATGCAAACATGAAGTTAAAAAGAAGTTTTGGATTGTTTTTGATCAGTGCATCCTACAGGTGGCTGAAGTTGCCCATCCCTCCACAGCTGGGAGAATGGGTTAACGTTGGGTGCTGGCTGCTCAGGTAGGGCAAATCATTTTTTTCCTGTAGTTAAAATGATTTGCATCAGCCTAGAGATGTTGCAAAAAGGATAATGCTTAAAGATACTGGAAATGTAGTAGAACAAATCAAAACTTTAGTAGGTCTAGTGGAAAATTGTCCATCAATTTTCTCATTTTTTTAAAACATAGTTCGAACGTTGGAAGATGTTGCCCATGTAAAATCATTCAAACATACAGATTTTGTCCATCTATCCAGATTCTTCTATCAAGTGTTATTCACTGAATTGCAGGTGATATCTAGGATGGCACAGAGGAAATAGGACCCAACAGGAATTTCCAAATCTGTGAATGCTGCTGGTGCTGTTGGGATGCATCTTTTGAGGACACTGTTCCGATCTGGTCTGTCATACCTCCAATCAGAAGAAATAGTGTTGAAAGGGAGCTCAGTGATCAAACATTCAGTATTAGAGCTCACAGATAACCGGTGCCATATCATCCTGTCTATCAAACCTTGATCCAGCAATGCTAATTATTCTTGTCAATCCTGTGGTGTTCTGGGCATTCACTGGTCTCATGGCAAGGCAAATAGATTTCCAGGGTGAATCTATCTACAAGCTGCAAATCTTCTTTTTGGTTTGAGTCATCTTTGTCGTTTACATTGGGTAGCTCAGCCTTTTTCTCCTTACCTGTCTCATGTTCCCTAACGAATAGCCACGATCCGGCTGCTGCCCTCTCCCTTTTGTGGGTCTGGGGCACCGCATTCCCAGGACTGTGATTACTCTATTGTAACAAAAGAGGCACTGAGTGGTGACTGCTGTTCACTTAATTGCTGTATGACATTTTTCTACCCACTGGCACTGCTGCTGTCTCTGCACAGTACATTCATGGTTACATCTTGTCTTTGATCTTGTTCATGGTCTGGCCTTCATCTTTCTGCCTCAAAATGTTCTCTTTCATTTCCTGTTGGAGGAAGAGACTCAGTCCATTCTTGCATGTGGAAGAATCAGATATAACTTTATTGAACCTTGTTTTGCTCACTGATTGCCAGCAAGACAGATTTTAAGGAGAGAAAAGTACCCAGCATTTCAACCAAAAGCCTTGCCTCCATAAAAATGGTGAGATGCAGGGTTGGAGATGCTGTCAGATGAATTAAAAACTGCCAGTATACGCTACTTCTGCACTCTCTGTGGTGCTGCCTGTTCATTTTGTACAATACAAATTCATGTTCTGCTGCCAGGCTGGAAAGAGATACTGCATTATAACTAGATGATAGTTAGATAGTTTGTATTTAGAACAGCTTGAAGTGGCTTGCCAAGACTAGCAACCCTCCTAGCATTTCAGCCAGCACCTTGTTCTTCCACTCAGCAGGGCACAGAAAATCAATCATGCATTTCTCAGAAAACCCACCCTGCAAGCTCTGAGAGCTAACTCTAATTAAAGTCTCTATAATTCACAGACTTCAAGACTAAAAAAAAAAATAAATGTTAATTTATTTTTAACTTGGCAGCATTTCAGCAAATGCAGTGTTGTGTCAGTTTTATCATCTCTCCCCTAAACAGATATAGCTGTATAGCTGATATAAAAACCAAGAATGGTTGAGGAGTCACAGCATAGTTCACTAGCCTTCAGTACAGGAGAGTTTCTGGAGAGGAAAATTCTAACCTGCTATCCAGACAGCCTCCTTGTATATTTTTTCAGAGCTCTGTAAGCTGGAATCACATTTAACCTTCTCCTTTTTGCCGGACATGGACCATGACTTGTGAGAAATGGTGGGCAGGTGCACATGAACCTCCTGGGCTGAGTCCCAGTCTGGTTCTGTTTTTCCTGTTGGAGTTGTCCTTTGGCTGTCTGCAGTTTTATTTGTCTGAATTTGTCAGACAGGTTTTGCAGCAGGTTTGTGCAGCACCCTGAATGAAAGCACGTGGCTCCTCACCGGAATCTTCTTACTCCTTTACCAGCAAAGGAATTTCTCCATCACTCCTCTTTTGGCTGCCTGAGTTGCTTTCTTGAATTAATCCTTGCAAGAGGGAGATTTAGCATCTCCATCTTATTCCAAGGGAGGAGAGGTGACACAGAAGATTAAGAATGCCATTCATTTGACATCTGAGATTTGCTGCCTCCCAGCTGGTTTTTCTGCATGGAGGAGCACAAATTGGGCACCAGTTATCCAGCTGCCTTACAACCTTTATTCCCACCTGGGAAGAAGATGGGCTGTTTCACTCCCAGAGAGGCACAGACTGGCAAGAAGCTGAATGCAAGAAGGTTAAAGTGGCATTGAGGTCTACTAGCTGATAAACTGTCTTTGGCAAAGACAAGCACCCTATATTTAGGGAAGAAGTATAAGAAACAGGGCACACAGAGAGTAATCTCATCCCTTATATCCTTTCCACACTTCTAGTGATTTAAGGACACACGCAACAAGGGACCAAATTCAGCTACAGTTTATTGACATCCAATGGGCACTTTTTCCCTTGAACTTATAATATTTTTTTTCTGGGGTGGTAAGTTCTACAACTAAATTGACAAAATACTCTGTTTCTGCTTTTAAGCGCATTACCAAATAACTTTATTGAAAAGTCGCTAGTCTTTGAATTGCAAGAAGGTAACTAGTTGCTTCCCTGTTTTCTTCTCTGCATTTGTGGTCTTCTATTCATTTTTCTTCAACCTGAAGACTCCTCATCTGCTGTCTTCTCTCAGTGCAAATCTATTCCTTACCAGATTATCCCTTGCCTTTCCTTTCAAAAACCTTTTATCCATTTGAAATAGGAGTACCAGAACTCCGCCCAGCAAAGGGATGTGCACACAAGAGATGGTGACATGCATGTAAACGTGTTTAGTTATCTGTTCCTCTGCTAGCAATTCCAACATTTGAATGTGAGTTGCAGCTTAGCACAAAGCTACTTTTTGCAGAAAACTGCCTCTTGCCCCCTCCTGCTACATGTGAATAGATAGTTTCACTCCACAGCAGATCTCCAAAATTGTCACTTCTGCATCCATTGCCGATCAAATTCAACCGCTGTTTTCATCAGCTGTCACTCGGTATTGTGATGTGCTCTGGCAGTGTTTCTCAGCATGCCTCCTTGGGATTACTGTCAGTGGCTCTGCATCACTAGCACGTTCTCTCACCCTGTTTGTGAGACCATCCTTTGTCATGAGCCCATATTGCAGGCTCCCTGTGTTGATCATAAAATGGTCAGCCACCATGCCACCATGGTGGCACACATCCTGCACATCCTGATCATCAAATCCGCACCTCAGTGTTGAGGAAACTGGATTAA
>VXAV01006233.1:11983-36102 GCA_013399715.1 Alectura lathami
TGCATCAACTCTTGGTGTCCTGTGCTGCATGTATCACTGCTCTGTGTTGCAGTGATCACGAGTAACTGAGCTCAGCATGTTCCACTAGATGAAATGCAGCAGGAGTGACCAACCTGCTGTCAAAGACACAGGCCCTCAAGTCAAATTTAGCTGTTTGATAAAACAAGGAAAACCACAGCAAGAAAACATAGTTGAACATCTCATCTCATCAAGGATGGTGGTTTTAGCACATGCACTAATTTTGGATGATTCATCAGGGATAATGATACTAGGAGTCATATTAATTAATGGTAAAACCAGTATTTCTTCACTGTGTCCTCTGCTGAGAAGTGATAGCAGCTACAGAGCTAATCAAGGCAGTCTTCTGAAGTGATTCAGGTACTGGTCAGACAGTGTTTTTCATGGTGGCATGCTCTTTTCTCACACTGGCAGTATGTGTGGGGTAGCAGAGGTCTCTCCCCACCATCTACCAGTATTTGGTTCAATTGGTTTCTCCTTTAAATGACAATGTCTCTGATTATTCAAGTAGCAATTCAGGAGGAAATAATAAGCAATGCGGTCTTTATGGGAACATTTGAGTGAAGGATGTACTGAGGCCTAGAAGTACTGGGATTTGGGATTCGTGATGTGGTTCAGCTCTCAAACTCCCAGTAAAAAGGAGGGACTTCTCTCCACTGCCTGCCTTGACATGGGACTTTGGACATACTCTTATGCTTGTAACGGCAGGAAATGTTCCAGTTAATGTTCCTGCTGTTCCAGCAGCTGCATCACTCCAGACACTCCTGAAAGCCTCTCCAGATGATTTTCCCAGTATCCTGTGTATGGTCGGATGATACAGCAAAGGCAGCTAACAGGGAGGGTGCTCCTGAGCAGAGCTGTGCTGCTCCTCCTCCCTTCCTCCCACACAGGTTGTTGCTTCCCTTCTCAGCCCTGCTGCTCTTGCATCCCCAGGGACATAGTTCAGGCAGCTGAACTGACAGAGGTGCAGTCCTATTTTGATGGTGAAATATTTTCTGCTGTTTTGGCTCTTGCCCTGGCTCATGGTGGGCTCTCATTAATGCTTGTGTCAGTGCAAAGTGAGAGGCAGTGTCTTTGGTGATGGCGAGAGGGTTGGCTGTCCTGCCTGAAGGACCATGCTCTACTAGTTCATGGGTCAGGACTGCCTCAAGGAGAGTTTCAAGGATGAGTAGTAAGAGGTCCAGAAATACTGACTCTATGCTGTTGGTTCAGCTGCTTGGAAAATGCTGTGTGAGACTGGTTCTGAGCGCTACTTTCTATGAAAACAGTACAGTACATTCTGCGTTGAGCACTCATGTTTTGCATTCTGTGTCCTTTTGCATTTTTTGCTTGCAAGGTATCAATGTTCCTGCTTTTGTGATGTAAATACTCACCAAAAGCACTCATTGGCCTTAATGAATACTTGGCTGCTGCAAATTCTGGATGGCATTTGAAACCCTAGCAAAAAAGTCTGACAGCTTATTTTACCAGCTATAAGGGACAGCTTAGTAGATCATAGAATCACAGGATAATATGCGATAGAAGAAGCTGGCAGGGACCAGTCATAACAGCTTAGGACTTCCTGAGGGACCTCCTGAGAGGCCAGTTTATCTACGTGGCCACTCACCCAAATGTCAGAGGAAACCTTTCAAATATCCAAGTCAAAATCTACGATTTTTGACTCTAGAACCCACAGCCCAAATTTAAAATTATATATTTAACTGTAGTTATTATTACTAAAAGCTCCAGATGAGGAATCCTTTCCTGGAAAGTCTATGATGTCACTGAATGAAACCATTTAACTTCTTCTGTGGCTATGGTTGAAAAGTCCCAGGAAACAAAACAACAGGCCCGCCAAGGACACCATCAGGCAAGTGTTTAGTTTTCTGAGAGTCAAGTGCAATATTTTGATTTAATGAGGATGTCAATAGAAGATTTGCATGCATGGAGGCGTAGAAGGGTGTCTGTCCTACTAGGAACAAATAGGGCTATTTGCTGATGGAGACAGTGAGGGGTTAAACAAGACATCAGTTTTGCAAACTGTATCTCCATTTTCACACCGCCTTGTGTGTCAGATGAACAGTGTTTTGTGAAGGAAGGTAACACCAGCTCCTTGTCTTCAGCAGCAGGTTGGATATCAGCCCTGGAATAACCAAATTTGGTCCCTGAAACAACTCTTGAGACCAACAAAAGTATCCAGGTTCCTACTGAGAGAAAATGCAAAGCTGGGTAATGCATAGACATTCGCAGTGGTTTTAACTCTGGAAGAACTCTGATCTGAAAGTGCTCTCTGCACATCTGCTTTGTGTTTCCTGCATGATCAGTGCAGGCAGTGAGAGTCAGTGTGGGACTACCGTGGCTCATAGCTGGTTTTATTTTTTGAGGTATAAAACAGGCTCCATGCTGAAGCTTTGAAAGAGGCAGCTGTAAGCAGAAATGATGGCAACACAGCAGGCAGACTACAGTGTTGCTTTTTACTTACAGGAAGGCAAAACTTGCTGGAATGTACAAATAGTTGCTCCAGAACCAAGTGCTTGGAAATCAGCTGTCATCATATATTAGAAATGTGAGATACTCTGACATAAAGGGAAAAGTCTGCTTTGAATCAAATAGCAAAAAACCTTTGAGGACCTACTGGCAACACCCTTTCCAACCCAGCTAAGAGGCTCTTGCCCTTTTATGATGAGTCAAGCGTAAACTGACTAGCAAGACAATGAAAAAGATGGATCTGGACAGCTCTGAAACACATGCTGATTTATTGATTTGTAACGGAAATATTAAGCCTGGTCTGTAGGAATAGAAATGTCTGTGTATGAAAGCACCAGAGGAAACACCAGGGTTAAGTGTTGTACTGATAACCAGGGGGTCAAATTGGTAAACACTGAGAAAAGTGTCTTTTGTATCAAAACAGCATGCAAGTGATTTCAGCAGATCACCTGCACTTCTTGCTATCCTACCTGGAAGGCAAATGGCTGCCATAAGACACCCCAAATGAGGAACCCTAAAGAAAGAACAGCAACTTTGAGATATACAGAGAGTGGAGTAAGCACAAATACTGCTGACTTTTAAAGTCTGTGAAGGACCTGCCCAAAACCCAGTTCATTGTAGTCCACCAAGGAGAAATGAGAGACAACTAATGTCACATGTGCTAATGTCACATGTCCTCCAGCGCCAATGAGTGATCCTGTCCATTTCATCTTGATGGATGTGTCTTGGTGCCTGTGAGAGTGTGTGTGTGAGAGTGACACTACGTAGAATCGACTTAGAAAAGCTAAACAAAATAAAATGTTCCTCCCCAGTAAGATCTCAGGTTGAGTTTTTTCACTATGCAAGGAGACCATATCACCCAGCAACAAGAAAATCAAAGTAAGTCTAGCCAGCATCTGTGGTGGGAGCAGTGTTGTGGTGGAACTGCACGACAGGGCTGGGAAACAGCTACTCTCTGGGATTATGTGGTTGTGGTAGCAAGATTATGAGATCGTCTGAGAGAGCTGGAGGTGAACTGGAGTATGGGGACTGCACTTCCAGTCAGGCAATAGAGATGCCTGCTCTACACTGGTCACCCCGTAGTTTGTCCTGGCATGAAGTATGTAACAGGGGCCTTCCACTTCCAGCATGGTGGCTGGAGTATGTGCTACTTCCAATGCACTGGACATGTGAAATGGAACAACTAAGCAGCAAATTCTTATAGATTCTGAAAAAGGAAAAANGGAACAGATCCTTGGCGTGACATTTTGAAACAGAAGCATTTCTTTTTGACATTTTCAGAATGATGGCTTCTTTTTACAGGTTTTGCCTCCAAATGATACTTATAATTAAAAAGTATCAGTATAAGTGGAAAGCAAACTCTGTCAATAAAGAGGCAAATAAACTCCTTCCTGTGCATCCTTCCCACTCCTGATATGCAGAAGGCAAACCCCGTGTTTGAGATCAAACAATTTTTTGTTGTATCCAAGATAAACATTTATATTTTTCCTTGCTGATGAAACTAGAATACCTACATTTACCCCAGTGGAGGGGCAACTGTTTCAGAAAAAAGGTGCAGGAATCTATTTACACAAGGGTTGCTATGCCAGATCAAACCACATTTCTTTGAGCTGAAGCTTAGAAGTGGGAGGATCACTGAAGAGAAATATGCAGCTTGTCCACATGGGATGCACACAGTTGCATTAGAGATTCCAGGAAGTTTCAGTGCTTGAAGGTTTCTCTGTTTCCCCAAAGTGGTGCAGTAAAAAGTACTTCCTATCCCTACAGCCCTGCATATTGAGGTATATTGATCTTGTGTCCACACACAACTGCTCTTATTTGCCTGCTGCAAATTTTGCCATTTCTGCCTTGACCCCGGTACCAGGGAACGTTTGACACTTGGGGCCAGGGCAGCATCACTGTACTTGGTAAAAAGAACCAGTGATTGCCTCTTTGTTTTGTCGTCTCTTTCCCAGGTGACTTGCTGACTGATAAAGCAAGCATCTAAATTCCAGCTGTCAGCAGGGCTTGAATCAGATCCTCCTGAGATGACCTGCCCACCTGCCACCGTGTTGCACCCATCTGGAGCTGGGTAACTGGGCCTCTCTGGAGCAGGTTTAGTATGGGTGAGAGAGACCAAAGCACTGCAGAGGCGTAAAGCCCCATTCAGTGTGTGGAGAACAGACCCAAGGCATCCACTGGTTCCTAATTTGTCACTAAAAGTCTTGCTGTTTATCTACTGAGTGCCAGCAAGTGTTAAGTCTTGAGGTGCAGATTTCTAGCAGAAAAGAAACCTGTGATACAGCATTTGGTGCTGTATCTGTGCATGGATAAGGAAGTTCATCTGCTCTAGGTGTAGAAAACCTAAACGTGTCATGTGTCAACTGCTTTTTCTGTAAGTGGTTGCATACCTACTGTGACAAATAAAGTCTGTGCTACAAAATCCTCTCTTCTTTTAGACATCCTATCCTCATACTAGTGTCTGGTTCCCATGGTGGCTGCATCCCACAGCAGAAGATCCAACACTCCAAACCTT
The DNA here is from genome assembly GCA_013399715.1 of Alectura lathami. Lineage (NCBI taxonomy): Eukaryota > Metazoa > Chordata > Aves > Galliformes > Megapodiidae > Alectura > Alectura lathami. The sequence goes on from VXAV01006233.1 coordinate 16,983, forward strand.
GTCTCCATCTAACCCTGTGTAACCTGCTATGAACAATCACCTAGTTTTCATCAGGCAAAAGTACATTTTTGATAGTGTGGTTAATTAATGCATCTGATGGAAAGTTCAACCCAGGCTGAGTCCACAAGAAATTGTAAGGAGATTAAAAAAATTTAGATAAAGCAGGTGTATTTTTTCAGCCCATAATTAAATGGTTAGCTTTGTATTCTGGGGTTATGTAGCCCTGTAATTTAATTGCTTACATTGAGACAATTTTTACAGTTTCCCAGTTTGTCTTCCTGTGGCCTTGGGTTTTAGTCTGCATTTTAAATGTAATTAATATACAATATAACAGATTGTGTATAATATTGTATATACAGTGGAATTGTATACAATATATTGTATATACAATGTAATTAAAAATGTACAATGTAATTGCATCACATTTCAAACCCAAACTCCATTATCACTCTAGTGATCATCAAATTCTAAGCAGTATTTCCCTTTCAGCTGTTCACATAAATTTCCATGGTGCCTTTTCTGAAATGCTGGTATTGTGTGGTCATGCAATATGGTAGACTAGGCAATTTCTTTTTTTTTCTTTTTTTTTCTTTTTTTTTTTTTTTTTCACGATGTTATTTTTAGTCTTTAATGGCACAGCCAAAGCAGACAGTGGTGTTCCATCAGCCTAAGCCTTGAGACAAAGAGTTTTCTCTTGTCTGTTTTACACTGATCTCCCGCTAGTTTCCAATTGCCTCTTGTTCTAGTACAGCAGGATTTTGTAAGCCCCACTTCTAGCAAATCTCCTGCCTTCAGGGTTTTGTACGCCTTGATCACACTACTTCCCTCAGCCTTTCCCTCTCCAGACAGAAGAGTCCTGGCCACGTTAACATTTTCGTAGAAGGCAGACCATTCTAGATGCTCATTCTAGAAGCTCTAGACCATTCTTGTCACTGCACACTGAATTAATGATGTCACTGACGTTCCTAATATCTCTTTCCTGAGTGATAACTATCTGTTCCAAGCTCTGCATCATGTAAACATTGTCTAGATTATTTTTCTCTAGATAAATTCCCTTATATATAACTACTCTTGAGCTCACCTAATGAGGTTCAAAAGTCCAAGTGCAACATGCTTGGGTCAGAGCAATCCTGAGTGTGTGTATGCACTAGGTGAAGAACTTTGCTCGGAGAGGTGAGGCCCTGGCCCAGGCTGCCCAGAGCAGCTGTGGGTGTCCCATCCCTTGAGGTGCTCAAGGCCAGGCTGGGTGGGCCCTGGGCAGCCTGATCTGGGGGTGGCAGCCAGCCCACGGCGGGGGTTGGGGCTGGGGTGGCTTTAAGGTCCCTTCCAACACAAGCATCCTGTGATTCTATGATTTTATGATTCTATGATTCTATTTGCCCAGTCATGGTTTTGTCAGATCTTTCTAGATGTCCTCACCATACACAATCGATGTAGCATCAGGCTATTTGGAAGAGCTTAAAAAGAACTATTTACAATTTATTTTCTTATATTTGGAGTCATACCGCTTAAAGTTGGGAAAGTCTTTGCCTCTGTCTTCACAGGCAAGGGCTCTAGCCACACCCAACTTGCAGAAAGCAAAGGCAAGAACTGGGAGAAGGAAGATCTGCCCACTGTAAGTGAAGATCAGGTTTGAGACCATCTAAAGAACCTGAAGGTGCACATGTCCATGGGACCCAATGGGATCCATCTACAGGTCCTGAGGGAACTGGCGGATGAAGTTGCCAAGCCACTGTCCATCATATTTGAAAAGTCATGGCAGTCTGGTGCAGTTCCCGCTGACTGGAAAAGGGGAAACATCACCCCATTTTCATAAAGGGAAAACAGGAAGATCTGGCAAACTGCAGGCCAGTCAGTGTCACCTCTGTGCCTGGCAAGATCATGGAGCAGATCCTCCTGAAGGATATACCAAGGCACACGGAAAATGAAATTTTTGTTGAGGTGATTGGTGAACCAGCACGGCTTCACCTAGGGCAAATTGTGCCCGAAGATTTGGTGGCCTTTTATGATGGAGTAACAGCATCAGTGGATAAGGGAAGAACAACAGATGACATCTACCGGGACTTGTGCAAAGCGTTTGACACTGTCCCGCATGACATCCTGGTCACTGGATTGGAAAAGCATGGGTTTGATGGACGGACCACTCACTGGATCAGGAACTGGCTGGATGGTCACACCCAGAGGGTTGTGGTCAGCGGCTCAATGTTGAAATGGAGACCAGTGATGAGTTGTGTCCCTGAGGGATCAGTACTGGGACCAGTGCTATTTGACATCTTTGTTGGCAACATGGACAGTGGGAGGGAGTCAGACTCTTCTCAGTGGTGCCCACTGACAGGGTAGGAGGCTACAGGCACAAATTAAAACACCTGTTATTCCATCTAAACAGAAGAAAACATTGTTTTACTGTGAGCATGGTCAAGTACTGGAACAGGTTGCCCAGTGAGGTTGTGTATCTGTGAAGCTGTTCAAAACCTGTCTGGATATGGTCCTCATTAACCTGTTTTTGCTGACTGTGCTTGAGCTTGGGGTGAGACTGGAACAGATGATCTCAAAAAGTCCCTTCCAACCTTAAGCATTCTGTGTTTCTGTGAAACTTGGAGATGCCATTGTTGGCTCAGAAAGTCCATGAGCCACAAATTCTGAGGAGTCAGGTCTGCTCCTTGGAAACGTCTGTGTTTACTTGTCCTGCTCTCACACTCTTCCTTAAGAATTTGGTTTTGGCTTTATGCTATACCATGGCTCTCAAATCCTCATACAAGCTCTGGCTCAGATCCACAGTCTGTACTGTTTGTACAGGACAGGAGACCATGGTGCATTCATTTAATAATTATCTGTATAATTCCATTGGAGTCCTCAGTCCCTTTCAGCAAATACTTCATATGTTCATGTAATTTAGCCTGTAGATGGTAATTAAAGACTTAGGGCTTTTTCTTGTGATAGTTGTCCTATTGGAGGGGAAAACCTCAGAGAATTCTCATTGCATGCTCAAAAATGTATGTGAGACGACTGCCCCTTGGAGTAGTCTAAGGCTTTCCCATAGTGCAGTGTGACCTGGCACATAGTGTCATGGTACGGTTCATCTTCATCACCCACTCATGCATGATATTTTTCCAACACAACTGCTGTCTTTACAGTAGCAAGGTGCTGTCATGCCCTGTCCTCTGCTCAGAGGCATCACCATTTGGGTTAGCAGAGAGGCCAGAAATCAAGATCCAAATAAGATGAAGGAACCAAAAAGCCAATGGGGAAATCACTGTGGCCCTGGGAACAAAGCAACCAGGAGTCTTTTCACAGAGTCCTCTGTGGTACTGGAAACCACAGTGATGGCATCCTCAGAAGAGGAGGGGAAGGACATTATCACCCCTTCCAAAGTCCACATGACTGTGGACTGTGGACAGAGGCAGGCAGAAGGCCAGGAAGTATTTTGGATAATCGTAGCCACTACATGAACTCAGACAGATTCACCATCCACCTTTCTTCAAGGGCTGACTCTCAGTATCTCCTTGTTGGAGGGATTACCACTTAGTCAACAGCTTCTGATGCTACCAGGGGAGCAGCCATGCTATCACCTGCCTCCAGGCACAAGCCATGTTGTCCCTGACCAGTAGGCACCCAGACCACTGCCTGGAGCACCAGGTACGTGGGTCTTCACTGCAACCCCTTGCTGTTGCCTCCATTGCTATCTGCTTGCAGCCTACTGCCCTCAAGCTGTGCATCACGGCTGGTATGCAGGTGTGACTTTGTGGCTATGTGCTGCCACAGTCACCTCTCAGGCTATGATAGCACTGTGTCGTGGCACCAAGTGCTTGATTGCCTGTGGGTTCTCTCCATTTGGAGAGAGGGCAGAAAGAGTGATCCTAGTGGGAGCTAACAAGCACAGCTCTGTGGTCTCCTGGGGCTAAGCTCTTTCTTCAGCCTCACCCCACACTGCCCTTGCTTAGATGAACATGAACATCTGAATCATATGTTTGTGCAGTTCCTGATCAAATTAGCAAGTCATGGCTGCACAGCTACCTCCCACAGGCAGGCCTTGCACCAATTTTTTGCAGGCAGCAGTGATGGGGCTGTAGTGATAAACCTGGCCTGTTCTTCTCAGGAGTCTACCCAACAGAGAAGACTGAAGTGAAGTGAAGCCATTTTGTGGTGCCCAAAGGGATACCTGCTCCTGCCCTCAGAAAGGACAATCTCTGAAGTGCGCAAAGCAGCAGCGCAGGCAGGGAAAATGAGGAACTTGCAATGGAAAGAATACCGTCATCACTCATCTGTCTCATGTAGCTGCAGAGCTGCAAGACCAGCGGTCAGTCTTAAGGGCTCCTCTGCCTATGACCTTGCAGTCCCACCTTCTACCTGTGGAAGTAACTCATGGTGTTGAAGGAGAACAGGGCAGGGAAGGGATGCATCTAATGCATCTCCTGCAGGCCATGCTGAGTTCAGTAGAAAGAGGAGCTGGCCTGTCGAAGTGTGAAATGAGCCATTGCACAAGTGGCCCCAAGGCTGAGCAGGGAACAGAGCCAATGAGCAGCAGACTGGGAAGGGCAGAGAGGCCCAAGGAGATGCTGTATGTGGGAGAGACACTCACCACCAGCCTCCTCATCCCTTTAGCCAGATTTGGCAGGTGCTACCCCTCTCTCCCTGTTCACTGGTGGACTGAGGAATTGCTCTGGATGCTGTGCAGGCAAATTCTGCAGCTGGACCAACATCGATGTGGAATGGTTTCATGGCTCCCCCAAAAGGAGAAACTATCCCAGGAGAGGTGTTGGCGCTGCCTGCTCCAGGAAAGCCTGGCACAGATCCTTTTTTGACTCCCAGCCTACTACTCTGCTCCCATGAAACCTCAGCCAACCTGGTCATGTGGGAGCCATCCTAGGCTTTTATTTATTTTGCCTGGATAGGCCTACACACCTCAGAGTCTACAAATGTGATTTCAGAATGACTGGATCTCCCCAGGCTATAAAATGTCTGTCTTCTGTCATATTGCTAGACAGATCGTCCTCTCTCCTTGTGCGTGAAGCAGACTTTTAAGGAGGGTAAGGTTCCAGAATCTGACTTTTGGGTTATATGGGATTTTTTCTGCCACAACAGAAGTAGAACTGCAACAAATCTGTATCCCATATCAAAGATGTCTTATCTTGCGTATAAACATGCTGACAGGCACATAAGATAAATTAAAGAAGTGAAGCAGCTTGCAAATCAGCTATCTGTAAGAGCTCCCCCAGCCTCTTCTAGTGAATGAGTCAGAGCACATGGACTCAGGACTATATCAGGCATCTCCAGGGAACACAACAAGAAGTGCCAGCTAACATGTGCTGCTCAAAAAACCTGACACTAATAATTTGGAAGAATGCCATCTAGTTGGTGCTGAAAAAAACTCCAAAACATAAGAAAAAAAAAATGGGTTGTTTGGTTGGTTGGGATTTTCATGGGCTTTGAAGGAGCAGAAGCCTTTGATGTCAACAACTGTTTCAAGTGCATTGCATCTTCTAAGTCCAGTAAAACTGCAACAGACTGGAATGTGCTAGATCAGGCTCTTAGATATAAATGACAGTCTCCATATTTCTAGATACCAATATCAGGAAAAACATTTTCACACTGGGAGTTGTCAGGCCTCTCTTCCAGAGAGGTTGTGGAGAATATCTTCATTCTTGAAGATATTCAGCATCAGTGACCTGATTTAATTTCAAAATTAATCCAACTTCAAAGATGGCTACCTGCTTTAGACAGGCTGGTTGGAACTGGATGGCATCCAGAAATCCCTTTCAACCTATATTATTCTGTAATTCTGCAATTTACAAACAAATAGCGAAGAAAATTGTAATAAATTGGCCATTCAGATTCCATATGAAGTCCTAAGAGGTTGTTGCACTGAGAAGAATACAAAGCTGTGATGGATGTTGCTTTGTGTGGTTTTTTTTTTTTTTTTTTTTTCCCCTTGGTAATTCTTGCCAAAAGCGTTGCATTCATGCCTCTTCTTGTGCCAGGGCCCTCTCCACACAGGTGTTTCCTCAAGCAGTACCCTCAACTATGGCTATATACAGTTCTGTATTCATGAAGTTTAGCACATTTGACTAAAGGTTGGCATGCAACCTTTGCTCCCTCTGACAAAAATTGATGTTAGAACTGACTTTTTTAATTGACTTTTTTTTTTTTTTTTCTATAGTGAAGGGTGATTAAAATACAACATTTCGATAAATTCATCTTTGTATAATTAAAAGCTTAAGGTCAATGTATTTTTAATATATCTGATGCAGTCATCTTCATCTTTCCATTTCACAGTGGGAAGAAGACTGCAAAACTATAGGTGGAAGATAAATGAGTTCTGAGGAACATTTGGTTCAGAATTGGATGTTGCAAAAATTCTTGCATTAAAGCACTACAAATCTCCCACCAATTGACTCCTCTCGGGATAAGACAGGAACAGCCCCACGTGTACCAAGTGTACATTTCTATTTGCAGTTGTGTTTAAGAAAGAGGTGAAAATCCCACCTCTCTTCTCAGACATCAGCTCATGAACTCTAGGAACAGGGAGAAATTTTAAGTCAGGTGGAGGTGAGAACAGAAGCCCAGCTCACTAAAGCAATGGATCCTGCAAATGTCACCAGGTGGTCTCTGGGCCATCTAAATGGCAGGCATGTCTCCTTTTTTTTTCATAATAATCCTATGTCTTCATGTCTTCTGCAACACAAGTCTCTCACATTGAGATTTATGAGTCTACTACATCCTCTTATGCTTCATTTTTCCATATTTAAAGCAGATAATTAAAGCTCAATTTTAATCTTTGGACTTGGATCCACAGATACCTCAGCCAAAGTGGCTTACCAACGGCAGTTTCCGGGACCACACTGACTGTGTGCAGTCTGTTTCTAACCAGTAATTAAAAAAGGATCTCAGATGTCTTACTCTGACAGTTCTCTTGTAGAGGTCTAAAGTTAAATGAACCTACTTGGTTCTCAAAGCCCAGCCTACAATGTGCTGATGGCAGGCTTACTAACACTGACCCTGCAGGACATGGGTCAGCTTTGGCACGATATCACCAGCTTCTTCCTGTCCTTTCTCCTCACTCCTGGGCCCTGTGGGGACCTGCAGAGCCGGGGGAAGGCATGCAGCCTTGGGGCCAATGTCAGCTAGTTTTCCACAAGGGCCTACTGCTGCCACATCCTTAGGTACTGACAACACGTCGCCTAAATTCAGACAACTGCAACAGAAACACCACAGGAAGTCACACTGAACATCCTTCATAGCCAGAGATGGAAACAAGCACAGTTAGGATGTGATTCACCTCTTGTATCTCAGCTATCTATGACTCACTTCCCAGATTCAGTGAGTAGATTCCCACTGACAGTGAAGGAAGCACGGAGTGGTCTAAATGAGGCGTAGATGCCCTCCTTGTTGTTATTTAGACCAGATTAGGTGGCCTGTCTCCAGCAGGAGGAAATCCCTGCTGAGAAAAAAAGGTAGGATATAACATGTGGCACCAACAAGGTGAGCTTTGTATGACTGCAAAAGGGGCCTTGCTAGGTGTCCAACAAGGACAGTGCTGTGGGGTACAGCCAGGACCCTCACAGTTGCATACTCTACTGTGCAGTGGGACTATATAGAGCAAGATCTAGGTGTGCTATCCCAGGTTCTGGGAATGTTGTAAAAAAAAGGTGACACAGCCTTTGGAAAATATCAATGTGTGTTCTATTATTGGTCCTTTACATGTTTTCCTCCAGAAAAGTGAGCTGATGCATATTATTTGCCAGAACAGCTTGGTTCAAACCATGGCTGTCTCCAGGGGCAGCAGACAGAGCGCCCTCCCTCACAAGCTCTGGGCTTGAACATTTGCTTCTTCACCTCCCATTGCTGCTTTAGGAACTCCTTTTCCTTAAACCAAGACAAGGCCTTTGGATGCCCGTGGATATTGATGGACTACTGTAATGCATTTATAAATAAAGCATCATTATTGATCAATACAAGGGACAGGGTCATTGCAATTAGTAATATCTCAGTAATCACACTTCAGGCAAAAACAAAATTTGTTCTGGTTAAAAGCCTTTTTTTCCCAACTCAAATATTTAAAAAAAAAAATTATTGAAGAAGTTGCAAAATAGAACAGGTGTAAGTGTATTTACAAGCAATGTGTCTCCATGTGAGATGACAGCTACACAGTACACAGCATGAAGAGCTGGCTGTTCTATTCTATTCTATTCTATTCTATTCTATTCTATTCTATTCTATTCTATTCTATTCTATTCTATTCTATTCTTTAAATAATAATGCTCTCCTGGGAAAATGCCCATGGAGTGCCTCAATTGCCTTGGTTCAGGTGGTCATTCTATTCAACATAGGCCTGTTAGATCTAACTATGACTTGTCTGCACGATGTAGGATGCTGTGGCACCTGGATCTGCCACCTGATCAGAATTAAATGCCTAATGGATTTACAGCATATGATAAGGAATAACAGCCATTCCTCATTTTCACTTCTTTGTGAAGCACAAAGCCTGATGGTTTTTGGACTAAAGACATTTTGGTTTCAGAGTGACATACTCTAGGGCTTGACATTTAATTTGAGCTGATAATCTCTATTTTATTCTCTGTCAGAGAAATGGATGGGCTTATTGCAGGAAAACATTTGCACTGCATAGGAAATATTCACAACCCATTGGCAGCAGAGTAAATCAGAAAGAGTTTTGTAGGAGTGATGCTCCAACACAAATTAGGTTTTGAGTGTGTACAAAAGAATGATATATTGAATTTTACTATCTCAAACCTATTGAAATGCAAAATCTCTCTACTCTGCCCCGGTGAGACCGCATCTGGAATATTGTGTCCAGTTCAGGGCCCCTCAGTTCAAGAAGGACAGGGAACTGCTGGAGAGGGTCCAGCGCAGAGCCACCAAGGTGATTCAGGGAGTGGAGCATCTCCCTTCTGAGGAAAGGCTGAGGGAGCTGGGTCTCTCCAGCTTAGAGAAGAGGAGACTGAGGGGTGACCTCATTAATGTTTATAAATACGTAAAGGGTGGGTGTCGTGAGGATGGAGCCAGGCTCTTCACTCTGACATCCAGTGACAGGACAAGGGGCAATGGGTGCAAGCTGGAACATAGGAGGTTCTGCTTAAATATGAGGAGAAGTTTATTCACAGTGAGGGTGACAGAGCACTGGAACAGGCTGCCCAGAGAGGTTGTGGAGTCTCCTTCTCTGGAGACGTTCAAAACCCGCCTGGATGTGTTCCTGTGTGATCTGCTTTATGTGTTCCTGCTTCGGCAGGGGGATTGGACTAGATGATCTTTCGAGGTCCCTTCCAATCTCTAACATTCTGTGATTCTGTGATTCTGTGATCTGCTTATGGAGGAAACTTGGTGAAATATATTCTGCCTTTGTGGTTTACTACTCCAAAGCCAGAAAAAGCAAGTGTCTTGATCTGATATATCATTTGTATACAGGTTTGTCAAATGGCTACATGATTCTTTATATGAGTGTTTCTCACACCAGCTAAAGCAAGTGGTGTTCATCTAATTTATCTGTATATGGGTGATTCATAAATCTAAACTCTTTGATAAACAGAGGGATAGATCAACCTCCTGTTCCTGATGGTTAGTCACTTGACTACTTCTGAATGTTCAGCTAACCCCCTAAGACAGATAAAATAAGCCTGGGAGTCCAGCTCACATTGAGATTGGATGCCAGCAGCTAGCTGTGGTGAGACCTTTTCTTGAACTACCTCTCAAGATTACCATCTGGGACAGGACAAGGATCGTCTGCACCATCAACAAAATCCTCTATGGCCAGATTTGCTCTGGCACTTGGAAGAAGTGCATAAGTTAGCAAAGACACTGGAGAGAGATGAATATTTCCAGCTGATGATTAAGATCTCTTTTTCACCCTCCCATGGAGACAGCTGTGCTGTCGTGGATGTTCCTTTCTGTAATTTACATGCTGTGTTTCTGGCAGCTCAGCAAAGACTGAGATCTCTTCACTACTTGTGAGGTAAGTAGGTTTTATTCTTTGGGTAGCATCTTCGAGGTGCTTCCTCACAGAGGTACCTCTTCCCAGAAAACAAACAAAAAAAAGCCCCAGGAAAGTGACTATTCAGACTGGAAATAGTTTGTTGTGGCCTTGTCCAAAAAGGTTGAGGTGAAGGAGGTAGTAGGAATTCAGGAGGAGGTTGTGCTAAGTTTGCACTAAAAGTGGTCCATGGTTGTGAGGAAGGGCTTTGCCACGGAGTGGCAGATTCCATTCTGACAGTGCTCTAGCAGGCAAAATGGTGTCCAAATCTCCCCCCAATCTGGAAGAGATTGGAGTGCAGATGTTGATGACGTTGAGAACAAACGTGCATACAAACCCAACTGTTGCAGAAGGTGACCACAGCAACCTCCAGAATCATGAATCATAATCTGGGGAACATGTGGTCATCTACCACCCAGAAATGTCAGCTGGTGGCTGTTTGGTTTGAGTCTTCTATAGAAACTCTTCATCTCCTCCTCTGCAGCTGATGCCTTTGGGAAGGGGGAGATGCACCACACCTACTATTCCCAGCTGAGGCTGAACTGCACTGCTAGGGAACAGCCTGTTGGCTGCTGAAACCCAGGAAGCATGAAGGCTCCTTGGTTTGCATCAGTTCTTGTTGCTTTGCAAGAGGATCTTGGTCATGATGGTCTCCAAGCAGAGCCTTTACATGTGGAATAAAGCTCTTCCTTGAGAAATCCCATGGAGCTACATAGAGAGGCACAAGTCCTTGCAGTGTCACATAGGTTGTGGGGAAGCCCTCTTGCTTTGGATGATGGAAATCATCCTCAGTCTCAAGTGCACTCTGTGTTGGCTGGGCAAGAAACAGCAAACTCTTTCCTCAGAGTGTTCTGCCCTGTTGTCCTTCACTTCTCTGAGAGCTTCTTCTCTTCCAAGGGCCACAGAGGAGCTCACGCTTCTGTGTGTGTATGTTGGGGCGGTGGGTGTGGGTTGTTTTCTGATGTTCTTATCTGTTTGTGAGGAACGTGATTTACACTGCTTGAAATCCATTTGATGCCTCAGAGATCCAGCCTGGAACAGCATCCCCTTTCTCCTTCCTGAAGAGTGTTTTCTTTGCTCACTGGCGACTTCATCTACATATAGACCAGTCACCTCGTGGAGCAAATATTTGGAATAAACCTGAATAACTTCTTATGAGAAATTCAGTGAAATACCTAACAATGTCACTTGTCTCCAAAAGTCTTGCAATGTGCTTTTAACATTGTGGGAATGCTTCTCTTGTGGTGGTGTTTGATGCAGCAGAAACCTGTCAGTTACTTGCAGTGTCATTTACATGCCTTGTTAAGCCTTGTTCAAATTCTAATGATCATGTAACACAAAACAGACTGTTTTGCATTTTCTTGCTAATTGCTCCCCAGAGGAAGCTTTTCTTAGGCAAGCACAGATGATTTCTACAGTGTATGGCATAATCTGTCCATCCTCAAAGCATCTGTGTTCTTTAACAAATCTGAAGTGACAGTATCCTGCCTGCTTGGGAAAGTGAACCTGATTTAGTACAGTGGTACAGCCCTTGTCTAGCAGCAAGACTGCCTTGACTCTTCTCTTGTTCACACATCCATTGATTTAAGAGAATTTGAAGCTGATAATCTCTCTGGAGTTGCCCACAGCAATGATAAAGCTCCATCCTTCTTGTGCAGCACCCTGTGCAATTTCTTTTTTTCTTTTTTCTTTTTTTTTTTTTTTTTTTTCCAGAGAATATCTGTTCTGGAACTGGATTCCTCAAAATAGAGCAGAATTCTGACACATGCATGGCTAGTTACAGGCTGGGGCTTCTGCATGACTATGTTAGAATCTATGCTGGAGTAATAAAAATCTTATTTCAGGCCCTGTGGAGACACTGGAAACCACAAACCACAAGAAAAAGGCATGAAAAGAGAAGTGTATTCTAAAAAACAAGTCCTACAGGTCCTTAACTTTCTGGCTTATTATTATTAGATCATGGATCCATTCCCTGAGTGTCTAAAATAGCAAGCTAGCTATTAGAAATTTCATTTGCACATCTTCTTAGATTCTTCAGGTTTAACCAAGAGAAACCATGAAACAAAACAAATGCATGAACACTTGTGTTTCCTTGGAGGTGATGCCTGAATGATAAATGGCTGTTTTTCATCACAGCCTATTTGAGAACCAAAAAAAAGGTCATGCTTTTCACTACGTGATCTGAGAGGTGGCCCAAGACTTTGGTCACAATAAGCCCCATGCAATGTTACAGGCTTGGGGCAGAGTGACTGGAAAGCTGTGTGGAGGAAAAGGAGCTGGGGGCGTTAGTCAGTAGCCAGCTGAGCATGAGCCAGCAGTGTGCCCAGGTGGGCAAGAAGGCCAACAGAATCCTGGCTTGTGTCAGAAATAGTGTCACCAGCAGGGCTAGGGAAATGATCCTGTGTAGGGATCATGATCCTCTGTAGGGAAATGATACCCCTGTACTCAGCTCTGATGAGGCCGCCCCTTGAGTACTGGGTTCAGTTTTGGGCCCCTCTCTACAAGAAGGACATTGAAGCCCTGGAGTGTGTCCAGAGAAGGGCAGCGAAGCTGGTGAAGAGTCTGGAGCACAAGGATTATGGGGACCGGCTGAGGGAACCGGGACAGTTTAGTCTGGAGAGGAAGAGGCTGAAAGGAGAGCTTATTGCTCTCTACAGCTCCCTGAAAGGAGGTTGTAGTGAATTGAGGGTTGGCCTCTTCTCCCAGGTGGCTAGTGATAGGGTGACAGGCCTCAAGCTGCACCAGGGGAGGTTCAGGTGGGATATTAGAAAAAAAAAAATTTATTGCTTCTCAAAAAGAGTGGTGAGACATTGGAACAGGCTGTCCAGGGAGGTGGTGGAGTCACTGTCCTTGCAGGTGTTCAAGAAACGTGTTGGTGTGGCACTCAGGGTCATGGTTTAGTGGGCATGGTGGAGATGGGCTGATGTTTGGACTCGATGATCTTAGAGATCTTTTCCAACTTCAGTGGTTCTGTGAATCCATGGGGCAACCCTGGATATTGTACAGACACGGGAAAGAGAGGCTGGAGAGCAGCCCCAAGTAAAGGGATCTGGCAGTTCTGGCTGATGGCAAGTTGAACATGAGCAAGCAGTGTGCTCTGACAGCCAAAGGGCCAACCGTGCCCAGGGGTGTACCAGGCCCAGCACTGCCAGCAGGGTGAGGGGAGGGGTTGTCCCACTCTGCTGTGCCTGATGTGGCATCACCTCGAGCACTGGGGACAGGTTTGAGTGCCACATTATCAGAAGGACATAAAGCTGTTAGAGAGCATCCAAAGGAAGGTGATGGGAAAGGGTCTGAGGGCAAAGTTTGTGAGGAGCGGCTGAGGGCCCTTGGTTTGTTGGGCTCAGAGCAGAGGAGGCTGAGAGGAGTCCTCATGGTGGCCTACAGCTCCCTCCCAGGGCAGTGCAGGGGTAGGGCTGAGCTCTGCTCTCTGGGGACAGTGACAGGGCCCGAGGGCACGACATGGAGCTGTGTCAGGGGGATGTTAGGAAAAGGTTCTGCAGCAGAGGGTGGTGGGCATGGAACAGGCTCCCCAGGGCAGTGGGCACAGCCCTGAGCTGCAGGAGCTCAAGGGCCATTTGGACACCACGCTCAGACACAGGTTTGGGTTTTCAGGAAAGACAGGCGAACAAGGCAAGGTTGCTTTATGTGAGAGAGCAACTGGAATATATCAAGCTCAGCCTAGGGTTGAATAATGAATGATTGGAGAGCTTATGACCAAGAATTAAGGGGCAAGCTTATATGGGTGACACCATTGTGTGTGTTTACTACAGGCCTCCAGAGTACGAAGTCAATGATCCCTTCTAAAGACAGCTGAAAGTAGCCTCACAATCACAGGCACTGGTTCTCACGGGAGACTTCAATCACCCTGATATTTGCTGGAAAAGCAACAATGCCAGGCAGGCACAGTCCAGGAGGTTCCTGCAAAGCTTTGATGATAACTTTCTGATGCAGGTGGTGGAAGAGCCAAAGAGGAGAGGTATACTGCTGGACCTTGTACTTACAAACAAGAAAGGACGGGTTGGGTATGTGAAGACTGAGGACAGCCTTGGCTGCAGCGGCCATGAGATAGTGGAGTTCTAGATCTTGCCTTACAGAAACAGGACAATAGGTAGGATTGCAACCATGGACTTCAGGAGAGTCAACTTTGACCTCTTCAAGGACCTATTTGGAGGTATCCCATGGGTTAGAGCATTGGAAGGTAAGGGGGCCCAAGACAGTTGGTTCACATTCAAGCATCACTTCCTCCAAGCTGAAGATTGGTGCATCCTTAACAGTAAGAGCAAAGGTGGCAGGAGACCTACATGGATGAGCAAAAAGCTCATGGAACAACTCAAATGGAAGAAGAAATTTTTCAGAATGTGGAAAAAGGGTCTGGCTGCTTGGAAGGAAATAGGAATGCTGTCAAGACATACAGGGATGCAACATGGAATGCTAAGGCCCACTTGGAATTAAACCTCGAGAGGGAAGTAAAGGACAACAAGAAGGACTTCTTTAAGTATATAAATAGCAAAAGGAAGACTAGGGAAAATGTGGGCCAGCTGCCGAATGAGGTAGGTGCCCTGCAAATGAAGGACACTGAAAAGGCAGAGTTACTGAACACCTTCTTTGCTTCAGTCTTTACTGCTAAGACTGGCCCTCAGGAATCCCACACCTTGGAAGTAAGAGGGAGAGTCTGGAGAAAGGAAGACCTTCCCCTGGTTGAGCAGGATCTGGTTAGAGATCATTTAGGCAAACTCAACACACAAATCCATGGGCTCCAATGGGATGCGCTCACAGGTGCTGAGGAAGCTGGCAGAAGTGATGGCTGAACCACCCTCAGACGTCTGTGAAAGGTCATGGACAGATAACAGGAGAGGTGTCTGAAGACTGGAGGAAAGTCAGTGTCACTCCAGCCCTCAAAAAGGGCAAAAAGAAGGACCTGGGAAACTATAGGCCAGTGAGCCTCACTTCCATCCCTGGGAAGGTGATGGAACGACTTATTCTGTATGCCATCTCCAAGGAAGTAGAAGAGAAGTTTATCAGTAGTCAACATGGATTCACCAAGGGGAAATCATGCTTGATTCGTGGCTTTCCAGGCTGTTGTGACTGGCCGGGTAGACAAGGGGAGAGCAGTGGATGTTGTCTACCTTGACTTCAGCAAGGCTTTTGACGCTGTCTCCCATAACATCCTCATAGGTAAGCTTAGGGTTAGATGAGTGAACAGTGCGTGGATGGAGAACTGGCTGACTGGCAGAGCCCAGAGGGCTGTGATCAGCGGCACAAAGTCCAGCTGGAAGCCTGTAGCTAGTGGTGTTCCACAGGGGTCGGTTCTGGGTCCGGTCCTGTTCAACATCGTCATCAGTGACCTGCCTGAAGGGACAGAGTGCACCCTCAGCAAGTTTGCTGGTGATCCAAAGCTGGGAGGAGTGGGTGGCACCCCAGAAGGCTGTGCTGCCGTTCAGCGAGACCTGGTCAGGGTGGGGAGCAGGGCGGAGTGGGACCTGATGGGGTTCAGCGAGGGCAAGTGCAGAGTCCTGCACCTGGGGAGGGACAACTGCATGCAGCAGTGCAGGCGGGGGGCTGAGCTGCTGGAAAGGAGCTCTGGGGAGAGGGACCTGGGTGTGCTGCTGGCCACCAGGCTGAGCACGAGCCAGCAGTGTGCCCTGGTGGCCATGAAGGCCAATGGTATCCTGGGGTGTATTAAAAGGAGCATGGCCATCAGGTCGAGGGAGGTTCTCCTTCTCTCAATTCTGACCTGGTGAGGCCCCATCTGGAGCACTGTGCCCAGTTATGGGCTCCTCAGTTCAAGAAAAATGTGAATCTTCCAGAGAGAGTCCAGTGGAGATCTACAGAGGTGATTAGGGGCATGGAACATCTCTCTTATGAGGAAAGGCTGAGAGACCTGGGACTGTTTAGCCTGGAGAAGAGAAGACTGAAAGGGGACCTTATCAATGCTTACAAATATCTAAAGGGCGGGTGTCAAGAGGATGGGGCCAGGCTCTTTTCTATAGTGTCCAGTGACAGGACATGGAGCAATGGGCACAAGTTGGAACACAGAAAGTTCTGTCTGAACATGAGAAAGAACTTCTTTACTTTGAGAGTGACAGAACACTGGAACTAGCTGCCCAGAGAGGTGGTGGAGTCTCTTCTGGAGATAATCAAAGCCTAGATGCTTTCCTGTTGAACTGTCTGTAGGGAACCTAGTTTAGCAGGTGGGTTAGACTAGATGATCTCAAGAGGTCCCTTCCAAAACCTATGATTCGTGATTCTGTGGATTTTGGGTTGTCCTGTGTGGAATCAAGCATTGTACTGAAAGATCCTTGTGGGTCCCTTCCAGCTCAGGATACTCTGTGATTTTATGTTTCTATAATTCTAAACACTGCAATAAAGAGTCATGTTTAGCAATTGGCTGGCAGGGTAGGCTGGCTTTGTGACCTTACCAGGAAGGCACCTTGAAAGCACCCTAGAAATGGTGTCATTCAGAAACATTGCAAAGTAGATATTAGATATGCATTTTATACTTGTTTCTAGATCCTCTAGTTGCCTGAATAATGATTTTCTACCTATTATGGATGCAGAATATTATGGGTGCAGAAAATACAGTAATTATGTACAGTGGTGCTGCTATTTCCAGCGAAGTGGAAGAAGAGGATTCAGCAGCAGGAAGAAACCCAAACTGACAAACTGCTCCTGAATGATTAACACAGCTTCTCCACACACGGAACAGCTACCAGGATCATAAAGAACATTTTTGGCTGAGCAGCTACATCTACAGTAAAAACAAGCAGGCAGAGATCAATGGGATGGTGTGTCCCAGTGCCCCTGGTAGATGTGCTCTTTCTTTCACTGATCCCTTTCCTCTCAGATGAACTGTTCTTGCTAAGGGACTGGAATTTGTCCCTGAACTCCGTGATGGAGCTAAGCTAGCTCTGGGACTCCTGCATTCAGGAGATATTGGAACCTCTAGATGAGTAAAATCTACTGCAGTATGCCTTATCCTCTTGCTGTCTCCACTCTTCTCCCTTCCTTCCATGGACCTTTCTGGAAACTGGAAGAAGAGTGTTTATTTTGGGACAGCAAAGGCAGCAAGGGAAAGCCTGGTCTGCTCCTAGACGCAATATCAGTCCAGCCAACAGACTGTGTGGTAGCATTTGTTGTCCCTGCCCTGACAGACAGCATGGGTGAAGCAAGCATCACAGCAGGGCTGCACATTTAGTAGCAGTTCTGCAGAGAAGCATAGAGCAGAACAGAAGACTGGTATGGCAGATAATGAAAACAACACCAATCAGCCCATGGTGTTTGTGTTCCCTGTATTTGCATTAACTGTGGCACCGTGACATCAGGAAGGAGCTCGTGTCCACAGGCATCACACAGGGTTTCTAACTCAAAGAGAACCTCTCTCTCTTACCATGAGCGGGAGAGAGAGATGGAGGAAGGGTGACCAGGCTTTTTACACCACATAAGAAGAGTGTAGTGAAGGAAGCTAAGGGACAGGGTGAAGGTCTAGCTTGCCAGACAGAGGACGTCCACACACATGAATCCTACTTCATGAGCAAAGCTCAAAAAGGGAGAGCAGGACAAGTGATGATAAACAAGCAAAGAAAGTGGGACTTCACACACAGCAAGGACGATAAATTAAAATTTCATCAGGGAGAGCTGTGCTCTACACAAATCAGCGAGTAACAACACCAGTGCCAGTTTTAAAAAGAAGATTGTTTGTATGCTCTGTTCATAGCTAGAAGCAGGAATCAGAAGAGGGAAATGGAGCACCACTCCTATTTTATTTATTTTTTACAACTTACAAGGAGGCTGGCTGTGGGAGAAAGTCCTGCCAACATCCAGGACCCTGCCATTGTGGGAACAGAATTGTCTACAGACTGCCGGGTAATGGCTGAGAAGCATTCCTGCAGAAGATCTGAAGTGATTTCAAAGTGAACTTTCTCAGGAGAACTACTTGGGGAGGTTCAGCTCAGCAGTATCATAGAATGCTCTGGGTTGAAAAGGACCTTAAAAATCATCTAGTTTCAAGCCCCCTGTTGTGGACAGGGTTGCTAGCCACTAGACCTGGCTACGTAGGGCCCCATTCAACCTGGCTTGGAATGCCTCCAGGGATGGGGCATCCACAGTCTCTCTGGGCAACCTGTTCCAGTGCCTCACTACCGTCTGCGTGAAAAATTTCCTCCTAATATCTAACCTAAATTTCCCCTCTCTTAGTTTAAAACCATTCCCCCCTGTCCTATCACTATCAACTCACATAAAAAGTCACTCCCCCTCCTGTTTATAAGCTCTCTTCAAGTACTGGAAGGCCGCAGTGAGGTCTCCATGGAGCTTTCTCTTCTCCAAGCTAAGCAAGCCCAGTTCCCTCAGCCCTTCTTCATAGGAGAGGTGCTGCAGCCCTCTGATTATCTTTGTGTCTCTCCTCTGGACCTGCTGCAGGATTTCCACATCTTTCTTGTGCTGGGAACCCAGAGACCTCATTCTGGATGAGGGCCCCCTTGCGCTTAATTCTCAAGACGTGTAATATAAGACATCCATTGCCTTCATACATGTGAGTAGAATGAACAGAAAAAATGCAGGAAGATGAAGCTTGAAATGAAGGAAGATGAAGCTTAGGCACAAAAGGGGAAGAAATTTCCCGGAGCTAAGAGTGCTCCAATCAACCTCATCCAGGCCAGGCTGCCTCAGCAGGAAACATAGGTGCAAATACGGGGAGTTGTGTGCTATTGTTAGCAAGCACTGTGGCTCCCTCAGTCTGTGCTAATGCCTGCCTCATTGCTGTGCTGATCCTCCTGTTCCTAGCAGGGACCAGGCCTCAGGGCAGTTCTGCCTGCCTAATTGCAATTTATCTCCTGACTGAGAAATCAGAAGTACAGAAAGAGTGCTCTAGATTTGAGGTCCACTTGTTTGAGCCAGCTTTGTCTCCAGCAGCACTGTTGAATTTTCCAAAAGGAGCAGCCCTTTGCCCTGCCTAGGTGCTGCTCTTCAAATGTGGTGCAAAGCCGGCTGCTATCATCACTGGGTATCACAGTCCTATCTGGAAGGCTGTGGGCTAAGCATCTTTGTTCATAAGGAAAAAAAAAATCTGCTTATTTCTTTATTTAAGTGTTATTTTACTGCTTGGCTCTCTTTTTTTTTTTTTTTTTTTTTTTTTTT
>VXAV01006233.1:36163-47094 GCA_013399715.1 Alectura lathami
TGAGGTATTTTAATCCAGAGTTAAGAAAATGAAAATTATCTGTTGAACTTCATGAGCAAGGCATTTATCTACTCTAGCTGCTAGAATTTTAAAAGAAGTAAATTACTGAATTCCTTAGACACTAAAGATCCATTGTGAACTGCCTCAGTACAGTCGGGGGCGCTTGCTTAAACTTCTTGAGAAGACATTGGATCAGACCCAGGGGAAACATCCAAAATACCTTGCTTTAATGACAATGCCAGATATTGAAGCAATTATTTTGAAAGAACAGAATTTAAATATAATATTAAAATGAAAGTCGTTCCATAAAAAGAGAGCTAGTAATAGGAAAAAAAAAAAAAAACACACAAAAAAAACGTTATTAATGTTCATGAACAATAGAAAGCTCAGACTCAGGTGAGTCTAAGGTATCTTATGAATATAACACAAAGCTCACTAAATAGCCGGCTGTCCTTATGTCAACATTCATCTCACAGTAAGAACCTGGTTGCTTTGACTGTTCAATGAGTTAAACAAAGCCCTGTTTACATCTGGGTGCAGAAGCCTTGGCTGTCAGACAGCCTTCCAGTACAGTTTCCCAGTGAAGTAAGAGGCTGGCTGGTAATATCATTCCTGGAGGCTACTGCTATGACTCTGGAGGGACAGTCACTGCTGCTAAATGTTGATCCCACTCTGACCAGACATATTCTAACTATTGGCACCTTCCTAAGTGTGTGAACATATAGCCCATGGCTGGGTCCTGAAGCATGAACTTCATTTCATCTTCAGCTGTCTGCAAAAGTCTGGTCAGTTCATGAGTTGTAGTTCTGGGAAGAAGCCAGGGCTATGAATGGTCTGCATATAGCACATAGGCAGGAGCAAGCTATGAATGGGCAGATGGGTTTGTGCTGAGGACCTGCAGGGAAGCCCTGGAGAAGGAGAGTGTGCTCTAATGTTGGGACTGGGACTGACTGTGTTGGTCCTCACTTGACAGTGTGAAACAATCTGAGTACCCCAAGGAGGGGTTTGTTGATACAGATGTGGATGCTAGCAGTTAAACACTCCTGTGGCTACTATAGTCAATTAACAACAGCAAGTCCCTATAATGAGTAGGATCTGGCATCTAGAGCTCATTTAATCCTCAGATAGGTGTCCCTGAAACTAATGAATTACGACCCAGGCTCTAACAGTCTCCCTACAACCCATTTGCCAAAGCCACTGGTGTCCAGAAACAGAGCTCAGAATGGCAAAAATCACTTGTAGGTGTCTAAAATTTGATTTGATGAGCACTGATGAAGTTGAATGAGTCTGTACCAAATAGACCACTGGATCATGTATAAATATTCTCTCTGGATTTTTAACGTCCTTCTGGGGCAAGCCGCTTCTGCAGTGAGGTCTTCCATGTGGGCTTTCTAGGCTGAATTTTTACCATCTGTCTGTTGACAGATGACTTTGTCTAGATGTCGAAAGGAATTAACAGTCAGTAAATCCCTAGAGTCAGGGAAGTAGGCAAGCTTTTGCTTTTCCATTGCATATTTTGTATAGCTATTGCTAGCTAAACAATTTCAAAGTGTTCTTTATATGCAGTCCCTCATTAGTGTGCCAATTTTATCAGGAGATATGTCACAAATATACTCACATTTTCCAGTTAAGTTTCTTAAGGTCTGGTTAAGCTGTACCTGGGAATTGGGAAGTAAGCACCAAAGGAAAGACAGACAAGTTAGGGCCCTTTCACCTCTCATACTCCTCCAATATTTTTGCCTTGTACTCCTGACATCCTGACACAGTCTTGTACCATGGCCCAAGGCATATCTTTGACCTTGACTTGTAAAACCACTGGTCCAGCACTCTGCATCAGACCCCCCATGTCTGGCACTGGAATGAGGGAGAGATGTGCAGGATGACAGGATGGACTTCTGTGAGTACATTGGCAGTAAATGAAAGGCTAAAGAAACCTCGCCCATTGCATAATCAGGCAAGTGACCTAGTGAAAAAGGACATGGAAACAGCTGAGTACTCAGTTCCCTTTGCCTTAGTTTTCACTGGAGAGATTTGCCCTCAAACCTCTCATATTCTTGATCCTACTTGATCTGTGGGAGTGAAGTGTGTCTCAGAATGGAAGACTGTGTTAGAGAGCATCCAAGCCAATTGGACATATGCAGGGCCATAGGGCCTGATGGGATGTTGTTAATGCTGCCGAGAGAACTGGCCAATGTCATTGTAAGACCACTCCACATTATCTTTGAAAGGTCATGGTATTTAGGGGAGATTCCTGAAGGCAAGTGTCACACCCACCTTCAAGAAGGGGAACCTAGGGAACTGAACATCAGTCCATGGGAAGGTGAGGAAATAATCATTACTTGTACGTTCTTTCTCCATTCTCCTGACTCATAAGGCCAAGGCCTGACTCTTCTTGACAAACCGTTAACCAGAAAATCAAAGACCTCTTTCCATTCTAAGGCTGATCTTCCTTTGCTTTTCTACTCTCTGCAGCTGAGACAACTAGATGTATAATTTTGATACATGCATTATATACTAGAACTGACATCTTTTGATTTTTTTGACTGCATTATTCTACATTTCCTGTTTTGCCTCCTTCCTTTGTCTAGTGCATATGACCATCTATAGCTACCTTGCTGTCTGCTTGCCCACTGTGCCCTTAGAACATCCTCCCCTGGGATATGTCAGTGGGACCACTGGAATCACTGATAGTTTGTCATTAAGGGAATAGCTTCCACAGAGAAACAACAGGATGGAAATTCAGATCTCAGCTGGGCAAGGCTTTGAGTAACCTGTTTTTGGTTAGCCCAGCTTTGAGCAGGAGCTTGGACTAGAGACTTCCAGAGATCCCTTCCAGTTATTCTGTGATTTGACTTATTTTCTTATGCAGAAGCTATTTCAGAGTCTCTAATGTTTATGAAAATAACAGCAGGGCTGAGGTTGCACCATGACAGAGGACATCTCTACTCTTCGCCCATTATTTTTCACATAGCCTACCACAATCTTGAGTGCTGCAGCTGTTTATTGTAGATTAATGGAATATGCACTTCCCATGGACTGCTTTTTTCCACAGCTTTCAATAGTTGAATTTTGATTAGCAAAACATATTTTTAGGGATGTAAGTGGAGTTGACAGGCACAAGTAGTTTCATAAGTAAAATCAAAGTATATTGTGTTTCAGTATTCAGTATTTTCTCTTGCTCTTCTCTTCATACACTTAATTTCATGATAGATTGAAAGGCAAGGGAAGGATGGTAAATAACAGAGTCAGGTCTATCACTTTTAATCAAGAATACAAATATTTAATCACTAACATTAATGAGCACCTTGGGCAGATGGACATTTCCTCCACAGAGGATTCACCACAACACCAGAGCTGAATGTCAGCCCAGAATCCAAGATCCTTGGCTGTTGTGCACAGGGATCACTGTCAAAAGAAATAAATGTTGGTTCAGCCTGTTTACAGCCCTTTCCATGCTGTGACTGATGATTGTTTTACGTGTACTGAGCGAGCCTTTAATGGATACAGCAATAAATAGACTATGTGTGAGCATGTTGCACGTGCTCTGTGTCTGTTTTTAACATGGCTCTACCAGCATGAAACTCACTGGAGGCCCCATGCAATTCCTGAAATTTCAGTGGATGCCCCACTGAAAGTGGGGTGCAGAGGATGTGCTGCTCTGTTCCTGGATGGATTTTACCTAAGGGGAAGAAGTCGTCGTGATTACAGCTGATTACAGTGTCAATTAAAAAAATATGCCAGCAGAGTGAATCATGAGCGATTTGTGCCAGTTCCTGATGGGCTGCTGCCTTGACCTTTGGTCCTGAGCAGCCAGAAGGTGAATATCTCCTAGAATAACAGAATCACAGAATATCCCAAGCTGGAAGGGACTCACAAGGGTCTCTGAGCCCAGCTCCTGGCTCCACCCAGCACCACCCGGCCCCAAGCCCTGTGTCTGAGGGCGGTGTCCAAATGGCCCTTGAGCTCCTGCAGCTCAGGGCTGTGCCCACTGCCCTGGGGAGCCTGTTCCATGCCCACCACCCTCTGCTGCAGAACCTTTTCCTAACATCCCCCTGACACAGCTCCATGCCGTGCCCTCGGGCTCTGTCGCTGTCCCCAGAGAGCAGAGCTCAGCCCTACCCCTGCACTGCCCTGGGAGGGAGCTGTAGGCCACCATGAGGACTCCTCTCAGCCTCCTCTGCTCTGAGCCCAACAAACCAAGGGCCCTCAGCCGCTCCTCACAAACTTTGCCCTCAGACCCTTTCCCATCACCTTCCTTTGGATGCTCTCTAACAGCTTTATGTCCTTCTGATAATGTGGCACTCAAACCTGTCCCCAGTGCTCGAGGTGATACCACATCAGGCACAGCAGAGTGGGACAGCCCCTCCCCTCGCCCTGCTGGCAGTGCTGGGCCTGGTACACCCCTGGGCACGGTTGGCCCTTTGGCTGTCAGAGCACACTGCTTGCTCATGTTCAACTTGCCATCAGCCAGAACTGCCAGATCCCTTTACTTGGGGCTGCTCTCCAGCCTCTCTTTCCCGTGTCTGTACAATATCCAGGGTTTCCCCATCCCAGATGCAGAATCCAGCACTTGCTCTTGTTGGACTTCATGCGGCTGGTGATTGCCCAGCCCTCTAGTCTGACAAGATCTCTCTGCAAGGCCTCTCCATTCTCAAAAGATTCAACAGCTCCTCCCAATTCAGTATCATCTGCAAACTTACTCAGCATCCATTCGAGGCCTGCATCCAATCTTACTAACCTGGAAACAGCAACCTATATTTCTTGGGAGTTCAGTATGGACAAAAAGAGCTCACAGTACATCTTCTCCACAGCAGCATGAATGCTAGGAAACCTGGAGAAGGCTCCCAGGGTATAGAGCTGAGTGACAGTCCTAATATGGACAACTCTCATGCAGAACTAAAATGCTTTGTACAGCTACTACTGTGGCATCTCCCTAAAGAATGGCATAAAGTTTGTTTTCCAAAACCTGTTTTTCCATGAAATTGTTTTGACTTACTTAATAGACTTAATGTCTTGAATAGATTTTGTGACAAGGTGAGCTCCACAACTCCTGGTTCAAGTTCAAACCATTTAGAATCCCTTCCAAATTTTAAATATCTGCTTTTCAAGTCTGTACATGAGAACATGGAGCTTCAGTCAGATGCATTTTACAGAGATTGGCATGTATTGATTTTTTCCAGGGACACCATTCACAGGACAAATGGAAATCCTTATGTGAATCTCACTAGATGGCCAGAATCAAAATGAACACTTCTTCATTACAGTGTGACTTATGTATTTTCATTTTAGCCAGGAGTAAGCTTCCAGGTGGGTTGTCTTAGCCTCAGAATTGTCAACTGTCAGAAGCAGTACCTGGAAATCATAAAAAAGGGACCCTGTCTAGGAGCTCTCCTATGAATCTGCTCTCATGTCATGAATCATTCAATGCTGCTGCTATGCCAAGCAGTCATAATGCTCTTCTTTCTCTGTAGTGTTGGAGTTTATCCAACCATACAGGGCTGGTTACAGATAAGGGCACTTGTAGCATGCATCCAAGTCAGGTACTGGCTTCCATTGTTTAGTGAATTGATCTGCACCATTTTATCCTCACCACACTCCTGACTGACGCTTCTGAGAGCTGATTATTCTTACCTTTGATTGTGTTATTTGACAGTTGGAAAATTTCCAGTAAGAGCTTGATGAACTGTCCATTCCCTGTAGCATATATTTGGAGTTTCCCTTGCTGCAGCTTGTGTCTGTTGCCCATTGCCTTTCACTGCACACATCTGAGAAGAGTCTTACTTAATCTTCCCTATAACCCCATTGTTTAGTTGAAGACTGGAGTTAGATCCTCTTTTCCGTTCTCTCTTCCAAGATGAAGAAGCCTGGTTCCTTCAGCCTCTCCTCACACCATGTGCTCCAGACCCCTCACCACCTTAGTGTTCTCCAGTCCTGATGCCAATATCATACAATCAATTAATTACAATTAATATCACAAAACCAGTGGAAGAACACTGCTGATATAAACTTCCTCTCCTCTAAGGAAAGGCATTCCTGTTTACCTGTAACAGGAAAACAAAAATGAAGTGTAGCCTGTGAACTCATGGAGATTCAACAAGCAAATACAACCTGTTGTAAGCTGGGCATCTTCCTCAGGCATCTTTTGAATTAACCAGAAAGTTCAAATAGGTTTACACAGCTCTTTGATTAAGGAAGCTGCAAAGAAGTTCCAGAGAGCAGAGATAATTCCTGAATCCAAAGGCATTCTAAGGATGCCTTCCTTAGCCACAGTAAAATTCTTTCAGAAAAAGCCAGAATATTTTTTTGAGTAAAAAAATACAATTTAGGCACACATTGATTATTCAGAAAAGTAATCCTCAAAAAAGAACAATGCTGGCCCCAGAAGAAATAGATGTCAATTACCAGTGGACAAAATAAGGTTTTACAAGTTCTACAGAGGGAAAAAGCATTATCTATATAAGCAAGTGGATCTGACTGTTATACATCCACAGGGAGCCACATTGCTGATGAGCAATGAGGTATTTTTATTTGGACACCATCCAGGACATAGCCACTTTAATGTCACTTCCCTTCTGAAGAGGATGAGTTCAGATGGTGCTTCTGTGTTGTTTAGAATTTACTTCAATTGCTTTGACTGCTGACATTCCCATCTGCTGGCTGATGTCACTTCATCGGCAGAGACAGCGCCATGACAATTCCCAACTTTTTTGAGAGCTTCAATGACAGCAATAAAATGACTCCAGCCTGTCCTTGTTTTGGTTGGGACAGAGTTGGTTTTCTTCCTAGTACCTGGCACGGTGATGTGTTTTTGATTTAGGATGAGAATAATGGTGTTAGCACACTGATGGTTTAGCTGTTGCTGAGCAGTGCTTACACTAAGTCGAGGACGTTTCACCTTCTCATGCTGCCCTGCCAGCAAGGGGGTTGGGGGTGCACAAGAAGCTGGCAGGGGACAGAACCAGGACAGCTGACCTAAACTGGCCAAAGGGATATTCCATACCATAGGACATCATGCCCAATAATAAAACTGGGGGAGAGTTATCCAGGGGGCTGTCACTTTGTTGGAACTGACTGGGCACCAGTCATCTAGTGATGAGCAATTGGATTGTACATCAGTTGTTTTATTCTTTTTTTTTTTTTTTTTTTCCCCCCCCTGACTTATTAAACTACCCTTATCTCAGACAATAAGTTCTCACACTTTGACCTTTTTGATTCTCTCCCCCAACACATCGTGGGGGAGTGAGCGAATGGCTGCGTGGTGCTTAGTTGACTGCTGGGTTAAACCACAACACAGCCTCAGAGTTACTTGTCTCAAAGTTCTGTGATTGTTACTGATGTCCAGGATAACACAGACATGTTTAAATAAACCAGAAACAGATGAGTTTGTGTATACGCACAATGTTGCAGAGCTCTTTATTACCTATTGCAACCCCTCCTGTCAGACGGAACGAGTAAAAATGCTCCCCTAGCATGTCTGGAAAAGTTAATTCATTAATCATCATCTCAGAATCGCCTGGGGAGTCACAGCAGTCATGGCAGTGAAGCAACAGTATTCATATATTTATTTGATCTTGAGCTAGACCAGACCAGAGCATGAACAACCAAAGTTCCTGGGCTCCCTCCCAAGGATGGACAGCCCATATTCTGTTATCATTGGGAAGGAAAACATTGATTTGTCTTTGATTTCCTTCCAGCTACACTGAGGAAGGAAACAGCTTCCCACCCTGTGAAAAAATCAAGACTTCAGCTTTTCTTCTGCACCAAGGGAATAAAAACCTGAGCTCTTTGAAATTAAATATCTAGGAGATGAACTTTAGAGCAATCAACAATCTAGGCAATACTGTTGAGTCTTTCATTAGTGATACCGGAGAATAAGATTTAATTCTCTTTGCAGTGTGTCTGTTACCTCTGCCCCTCCCAGGGCTTCCTTGGCATGTGTGCCAAGGACTGAAAGACCAGCTGCATCATCACCTTGATTCAGATGGCTGAGAAAATTTTTAAGTTCTGAGAAAGGGGGCGGAGAAACTCTTAAAGTCATGCATCATAGAAGACAAAATTAGAGAGGCAGGACTGCTGAGATGGAGAACAAGTTTTCAGGAGGAAAAAACATTACCAGGGGAAGGTTTAAAAGCATCAAGAGAACAACCAGACAGGTCAGTGTCAACTGAACTTTGGGTCCATTCCAGCAAGCTGCAGAGGTCATCTGGTGGCTGCCTGGCTAAACAGGATACTTGGTGTCTTACTGGGGTGGCAAGCAGATTAACGCTTAGCCTAACAGCTTGTTATACCCAAGCTTTCTTTTGCATACATTAGCTGCTAAATAATTGCTTCATACTTTGAAGCTGTGTATCACCTGCTTGCAGAGTCTATTTGCACATAGCTAAAGGTATCCAAAGAAAATCATGCAAAAAAAGAATGGTTGCATCTCTAATCTGAGGAAGAGAGGAAAAGGAAAAATGACATTATGAACAAATGATGAACAAATGATGTTCTGGCCACATGCTTTTCTCTGGAAAACAGATATTTAGGTTCTTATGAAATGTTGGCTTTGAAATGAACTGAGATATGCTCATAAAAACATGCTGTTGGAAACTCTTCAGCTTCCTGCTTTGTACCTTCATAAACCAGGCTCAATGTAAAAAGGAAAAATGCAATCAGCCATGTGAAAGTCAAATAAATGGAGGCAAGGAGGAAACTTGGTACATCTGTTCTTGTGTCCCACAGCCCAAGGAAAACCCCAGATCTTCTCCTAAGGTCCTCACTCAGGCAGCACCAAATTACTGCAAATACACCTGAGCTAAAGTGATGTACTGCTACAACTGCTCTAACACAGGAGTCTACAGGCTGAGCATCACCACCACACTTCTTGTGACTGTCAACCTTGCCAAAGACAGATTTTTTTTTCCTAGTGTTAAACTAAGAAGTAGACTCATTTCAAAGGCTCTTTATCTGTAGATCTGTCTGTCTTACTGGTACACATTCATGGTGTCTCTGGGTAAGTGCACAAATTCCCTCTCTGTGCACCAGCTCTTCCACCTCCCACCCCCAAAAAGATAACATATCTCAAAGAATAGTTGCATTATTTTTCTAAGCAGAACATTCAACACAGGATATTAAATACAGCACTGATTTTGACCTTCTACAGTACGAGTGGAATGAGCTGTAGCTGTTATTAGCCAAGAAAGTGTCTGGGTGATCAAACTCAGAGGCAGAAGAAAATTTATTTTTTCTCTTTTTTGAAAATGTCTGAAGAGCAGTTTGCTCCCCAAAACTCTGTTTCATTTTCCAAGTCAATCTAAGAAAAGCCAATAACCACAACCTTTTTCTGCATGGAATTGATGTTTGTGAAAAATATCTATGGGCCCTGGCACAGGAGAACTATGACTTCCAGCATGTGAATTCCCTGCTCCTGTTAAATGACTGGCAGGACAGCAATGAGACAGCTCATGATGGCCACAGCCCTATGACCAGCTTGCACTCTGCTGCTAAGCTCTGCAAGATTTCCTGTAAGCATCTCTTGCCCAAGGGTGGAATTTGTTATTCAGCTGGAGATGTAAAAGACCAACCTCTTTCCTTGCACACTGTATTGCACCAAACACATTTCCACCCACGAAACAACACCCACATTGTTTGGAAGGAAAAAAAATGGAGAGGCATCTACTCCAGATTTTTGAAGAAAAGCTATTGTAGCTACACTTGTCTTGTTCTGTCTCTAGGAAATTCTGGAGGCTCAAAAGATTCACTTCATGTCCTCTCCCAGCCTGGAAGTCAAGTGATGCCATAGGGAGAGATTTTTTTTTGCTTGATAGAAGATTCACATCATGGTGGTGCAGTTTGAAAATTCCCTCTAATTCCACATGAAATCTCCAGGTTGAAAGGCTGTAGCTTTATGACTTACACAGCACGCAGCCCTTTCAGTGTTAAAACTATGTTCTCAGACCCGAATTAGAAGGGAGGATAGATGAGATGCTGCTGTCTATTCCTGGGTGTAGCCAAGATATCTGATGTGTGGAAGTAGGGTCAAAACCTTTTAAAATATTTGGAGACCATAAAATTCCTCCTGAGTCTGAACTTGGGGCAGCTATAGACGACTTGTACTTGAAACCCCCAAATTCCTGATCATTAATGAGTTTCAGCCATCACACGGAGATGTGGTGTAGATGGCAGAGCCTGGCTATCAGCGGTAGTAAGCATTCAAAAAACATGAGATGAGCTGTTTTTTGAAAATAATCCAATATGTAAATCAGCTGCCAGAGGGAAATGGAGACAGCTGGTTGGCAGTGTCTAATTTAGTAACTTTTTAAGGCCAAATGATACAGCAAAGGGGCTGCGACTTTATCGTTGCTGTTTCAAGACCTTGTCTCTATTTGAATTGCTTTTATATAAATGCTTTGCCTAGCACGAACTAACCCTACTGCTTGCCCAAAAAACAACAACAAAACCCTTTTATTTAATAGCAGACTAAATGCAGAAGAAGAAAAGAAAAGAAAAGAAAAAAAAAAGCAGAACAACTTCAACTGCATCTTAGCTTTGGACGCAGGAGGTCTTCACGGCTAAAGAGGGGCAATGAGCCCTGAGCCTGAGGCCGACCGATGCGCTGTTCACTGCAGCAGTCTGCTGAAGACCACCCAGCAAAGCACTGAACCCACGTTTCCTCTTGGCCATACACGGTGCCCCTGCTGCCTTAGGACATCATTGCTTTGCTGCAGCTACTTCCCCTCAAGCCGCCTGAAACACGCAGGGGCGATGACACTGCAGCCCGCCAGCGGCACGGCGCCGGGGACGGGGCTCAGGCGGGGTGCTCACGTCCCGTGGGCCCAGTGTGGGCACACCCCGGAGGAGGGAGACAAGCCCCCTCCTCACGCCAGGGCAGAGGAGCCCGGAGCCCGCAGCACGCAGCCCGGCGGCAGCCGGGGTAGGCGCGGCACCTC
>VXAV01006233.1:47736-61314 GCA_013399715.1 Alectura lathami
CGCGGCGCGGGTGAGCGGGGAGGTGGGGGGCGGCGGACGTGGGCGCGGGTGCAGGTGTGTCTGGAGCGGACGCATTGCTGTCACAGGCCGTCGGGAGTTTCAAGGGAATTACATTTGGCTACGGTAGATCTCCCCCCCCAGTTATATATATGGGGATATTTAGTAAATGAATTGAACCACTTTGAAAGTGTAAGTTCTATTTACATTGATTTGAGAAAGATCTGGGTGACCATGTCTTGGAGATCTGCCACCTTACGGCAGTCCCAGTATTGTCTGTCCCTTTCCTGGTTTGTACCCTGGGTGACCCAGCTGCCCAGCTTGTTCCTTGCTCCCTGTTTCAGGTACGATGGTGACAAAATGTCCCTGACATTGAGGTGCTGTCACAAAGCCAGGAGCCCCCACTGTAATGTTGTGTTCCTGGAGCCATCCTCACCCACCCGTGCACATGTACCTGCATGGCTGTTAGTCAGGGTGTCCAGGACAAAGCCCCTCCTTGGAGCCCATGAACTGCCACTGTATGCCCCATGGTGCAGCAAACAATGGATGTGAACCACTCTGGGGGATGAGTTTTGGTACTACAGCAAAAAGCAAGAGTTCCAGCAGAATTATAAAACAGCCACGGACAAGGTCTGTCAACCCCGTGGTCATGAGATGGTCCTGATTTTTCCAGTATGCAGTGGACAGCAATGCGTGAGACATGGCAGGGACTTCAAGGAGAATAAAATTTCCCTGAGAGACCATTTCTTCCCCAGCTGTGAGCCTGACATAAACCCCATGGAAGAGACTTCCCTCATAAAACGTGACCAAAGCAGTGGGAAGGTACCTTTCCCAGCAACCGTAACTTCTGACTGTTGTCAACGGACTGGTGAGCAGATTATTCCAGGACGCAATGGCTGAGATCTAGGAGGTTCTCAAGACAGATCTGCTGTTTCTTGTGTTTGCCCCAAAGTTCAGATGGCATCATAACAAAGGATCTAGGTTGTGCATCATGCATTCTTCTTAAATATTGAACAAATAGCAAACTGTCAAGCTCTTGTTTTTCATGTTCACTGTAACATTTTCTTTTTTCCCTTTTACTCACAGATTCAAATGGTTTCAGAATAGTATCCTCACAGACACCTCACTCTTTCATTTTTCCTGAAATCGCAGATGATTGCTGTGTCTCCTTTGCAGCCAGTGGTCACTCCCTGTATCACACCTATGATAAGCTAGGAGGCAGAAATGGAGCTCGTGTAATGCTGGCATGTATGAGTGAATGTCTGAGAATTAGAAAATTGAAAGATCTAGCTGTCTCTGTGGTGTGAACGATGCTGGTTTGCAGCTTTCTTAGAGTTCTGTAAAGTATATTTTTAAATGAAACATGTCAAAATGCAGGAAGATGTGATAGCTCTGGCTAGTTTCAGTGTCTTACGCAGAGAGTCAGCATGACGGCAGTACACTGTCCTCTGTTCTCATTTAAAAGCAGAAGATCAATGGCGAAGATCACTCTTTCCTGGCATGTACACTGCAAGGAAGCACAGATGTCCTGGAGCCATTTGCATCGCAAAAGTTGTCCTACATACAGCTCTGAGCAGCCATCTTGATACAAAAAGTTACCATAAAAAATGGATTGGTCTTTTGAGTAAAGATACCGCTGGTAGTGCACTCAAATATGCATGTAAAGAGAGACACCCTTCGGAGCACACACAAATCATAATCCATGTGCTGTGATTCCCCAGGATTGCAGGGCATGACTCATCTGAGATATTCCTTCTGTCTGTCCTGGCAGCTCCCATCCTGCACATCGCCAGTTCTACAGGAGCACAGAGATGTTGTGCAGAGAGGAATTTAGAACCTTGACTGTCTCTGAGCTCATTGTAACTCATATAGCTAAGGGATGTTCATTCTAAATTAGGGAAAACAATTATTGTTGCCATAAATATTGTAATAAACACTGTTTCTATTTCTAAAGAGCTCTTAACTGGTCAGATATGGGAATGCTACTTCATAGTGACTTACAAATGTTCAGGAATAAATGGAACAAACGTGTATCTGGAGACCTCGTGTCTGTGTCCTAGTAAGTGAATAACAAGGCAGTATAATGAAGTTTACCATTGGTGAGGTGAAGGTAGAGAATTAGCAGACATGAAAAAAGCTGCTGTCATTGACACAGAAGTATTTTATCAAGAGAACGTTTTGGTAGTGATCCTATTCACCACAGCCATGGAAGTGTTCCTCCTGTTCATGCTCTGAAATGGTTGATACCAGGACCTCTGGTTCCCCAGTGACACCCAGTGACAGCTGCTGTAAACAGTTGTGACATTCCTTACCAGTCTGTGCTTGGAGGCAATAACAGTTATCTCAAAGTCTCTGCCTTTGTGGAGCACCACAAAATTGAGTCCTGATCTAGTTCTAGATCTGAATTGTGATGTCCTGTGAAGTTTGCACTGTCTTGGATTTTGGTTCATTTTGGATGGGCTGAGTTTACACTGTATTTCAATCAAAAAAAATTATAACAATTTGCACTGTTTTATACAGGGGAAAAGGTGCTTTCAAATCTGTTTTGCTTCCTCAGTGCTGGATTGGTTATTGGAAATTGCATTTCAGAAAGATTGTTTAACCTGTCCTTAAAAACCTTCCATGACAGAGATGTTACAGTATCCCCAAGCAATTCTACTAAGAGCTTCACTACTTCTACTACCTGCAAGGTTTTCCTAACAGCTTGGTCTTCCTTGCTGCAGATAAATGCCTCTCCTTTTGGTGGTACTAGTCATAGCCATGGGGCTTGGACTTTTTCTTATGCTCTGTAGCAGGCTTTCATGCATGTAAAGACTGTTGAACATCTCCTTCAGCTGTGTCCTTTTGAGCCCAGACATCCCTGTTCATTCAGTTTATCCTCATAGATTTACTTTTCATGGAATCATAGAATGGCTTAGGTTGGAAGGGACCTCAGAGATCATCTAGCTCCAACGCCCCTGCTGTGGACAGGGCTGCCAGCCACTAGCTCACTAGATCAAACTGCCCAGGAACCCATCCAGCCTGGCCTTGAACACTTCCAGGGACGTGGCATCCACAGCTTCTCTGGGCAGCCTGTTCTGCGCCTCACCACTCTCTCAGTGAAGAACTTCTTCCTGACATCCAACCTAAACCTCCCCTCTTTCAGTTTTAGTCCTTTTCTGATGATTCTCACTGCTTTCCTTTGACCTCTTTCTGTGTGGTCCATATCTGGGCACCACACAGTGCCCAGGGCTGAACACAGGATTCCTGTTTGCCCTTGTCCAGGGTGAACAGAGTCAGAGGTCCTGTTCGTAGTTACTCATCTGCCAGTCTTTGCCACTTTAAAGGGATACTACATCTTGGTCTGACACTATGCAGAGCTGTTACCTAGCTTGTTACTCTGCATCATACAATAGGGCAGCCACTCACTTCTTAATCTCAAATTTAATCTCCTAGATCCTGTTCCCTAGTACGCTAAAACCAAGTTGTGTTGCTAGAAGCAGCATGCCGTCCACTTTATTCACCAAGCCATTACTGAAAGCAGTGCCAACTACTGTGCCTCCTTATTCCCATCACAGTAGAATTATGTTCCACATGGTGTAAGTAAATCCCTGAGTGCTCTCCAGCACATCTGGCTGCCAGCTCTGCCTCCAGCACAGAGGGTAAGGAGCAGCAGGGTGAATGAGTGCTTCTTCCAGGGAGTGTAATTTACTGAATTTATTTACTAGATGGGGAAATGCTGCATGAACGGTCAGTGTGCTGCCCCCTGATCTACTTCATTCCCTGTGTTGGCAGTATGGGGGGAGGTGGGAAGCAGAAGGCACAGGGATGCTCTGATTGACTGTTTATAGTTAGGCAGATAAATTCTACCATACTCTTTATTTTGGTGCGGATATTAGGACATCAACCAATGCCTTTCAAACCCCTCTACAGGCAAAGCTGTAGGATACTTTGTGGAGAAACTGTAATTCTTCTGGACTGGAAAAGAGGGCAGACAAGGAAAAATGGCTAAAGCATAAAAATGAAACTTGATGCATGTGGATGGCCCTGGAAAATCCCAGTGGACCCTATGCTCAGAGATGAATTCTCATGGGAATGGCTGCACACACTGAAACCAACAGATGTTCTGCAGAGCACAGTGCAGTGCTGAACTGAGCATGAGTAGTTTGGACAGAACCTGCAAGAATTTGTCTTTCTTTATATCTCTTTATGGCTTTTAGCATTATAGATTACAGCTGATTTTAAAAGGGACAGTGCTTGAGCACTGAGGATTTCTTTGAATGCCATGGTGTTTTTCACAGCACTCAGTATTAGCTTAGTGCCCATTGCTTCCACTGAATGAATACTAATAGTTTGCTGACTTACAAATAAAGGAATTAGAGCATCATTAAACACTTGGAAAAAAACCCTATATTTGAAAACAGCCTAGAAGCACTCTGTAGGATGTTGTAACAGCCATACAACATCCCTTTTGAAATGGACTTCAGTACTTTGGGACATGTACTCAGGACACCTCTGACGCTGATCTCTCATACCTGCTCCAGCTGTCTTGCTCTATGTCACTCCTTCCAGATTCTAGGCAAGGCTGACTTGTTTTAAGTTGAACTTTTAAATGTCTGAGTCATTCCAGGCTTCCTTTGCAGGTCCTGGAAGGAAATGAACACCACTTAAAACAGTCTTCTAGAACAAATGGAAAAAGTAATCAGAGCAGGAGTCTGAGACGGTTAGCCCTGCTTTACAGAATCACAGAACTGTAGGGGTTGGAAGGGACCTCAGGAAGTCTTCTGCTCCAACCCCCCCTGCTAAAGTAGGTTCCCTACAGCAGGTTGCACTGGAAAGCATCCAGGCAGGTTCTGAATACCTCCAGAGAGGGAGACTCCTCAACCTCTCTGGGCAGCTTATCCCAGTGCTCTGTCACCCTCACAGTAAAGAAGTTTTTCCTTAAATTTGTATGAAACCTCCAGTGTTCCAGTTTTTGCCCATTGCCCCTTGTCCTGTCACTAGGCACCACTGAAAAGAGCCTGGCCCCATCCGTTTGGCTCCTGCGCTTCAGGTATTTATAAACACTGATAAGATTGCCTCTCAGTCTCCTCTTCTGCAGGCTGAAGAGTCCCAGGTCTCTCATCGCAGCCTTTCCTCGTATACGAGATGTTCCAGGTCCCTCATCACATTTGTGGCCCTCTGCTGGACTCTCTTGAGAAGATCCCTCTCTTTCTGGACCTGAGGAGCCCAGAACTGGACACAGGATTCCAGATGTGGCCTCACCAGGGCAGAGTAGAGGGAGACAAGTACCTTGCTGCCCACTTGCTTTTTCTAATGCACTGTTGGCCTACTTGGCCCCAAGGGCATACTGCTGGCTCATGGCCAACTTGTTGTCCAACCTGTTGTTTAGGTGTCAGAAATGCTAGCTCAGGCCTTCTGAAGCAGTTGGACTGTCCAGATCAGAATCAGAGTCACTGTACTTGGCCTGAATCCCACCTCATAAACACTTGGGTGTGTCTGCATTACAGGGACATCTCTGGGCTCATCTGCAAGCCCAAGTTCATGCTGTACATAGGTGTGAAGGGAAGATTTGTAGGCTACTTCAGGGCATGGGTTCGTGCAATTTCATCTCTACATGCCAGTGTGCTGGGTTTCATGGGGAGATTTAGTT
Organism: Alectura lathami; assembly: GCA_013399715.1. Lineage (NCBI taxonomy): Eukaryota > Metazoa > Chordata > Aves > Galliformes > Megapodiidae > Alectura > Alectura lathami. Next base: position 53,366 of record VXAV01006233.1, read on the forward strand.
ATCCAAATGTGTCTGGAAGTCAGTCACCTACATCTGAGCTAATTACCTGAGATTCCTTTACAGTCAGAGGAGATAAATCAGAGATTTGTCACTTTGTAAGCAATAATGTGATCTTTTCTCCCATTAGTTAACTTAAGCCAAGTCATTGACCGCCATCTGTGATATGCACCGCTCAGTTGTGTGAACCTGATCTGATGTGTTTAATCTCGTACCACACTGTATCTTATCAGCCCTTACAACTCCATTTATTATAGACACTGAATAATTATGGGAGAGAAAATGAGAGAAAAAAATTCATTGGAGATTTTGCGTTGTGCATGTTTGTCGTCAGACACTACAAGGCTGATGGAGTTTAGGTAATGCCAGAACTAAGTGCTCTAGGTCTTGCTTCCTCCAAAGAAATTATTGGTAACATGCTGTAGAGTATGTTTCTGTGCTGTAGCATCTACCAGCATCACTACTCACTGAGTTCCAACCTTTCTCTTTGATAACGATAGAACCATAGTGTGGTTTGGATTGGAAGGGACCTTTAAAGATCATGTAGTCTAACCCCCCTGTCATGGGCAGGGACATCTCTCACTAAATCAGGTTGCCCAAAGCCCCCACAGAAGTCATATTTAGGTGCAAGTTGTAGCAGCAGTTGTAGCTTGACAGTTAGCAAAGGGTTGGGCAGCTTGTACATGCTGCCTGTGTATATAGATGAGAGAGAAAATACCAATATTTCCTTGAAAGCTGAGCAAAATCATAGAAATTGAAGTGGGGGGAGTCAAAGTATTAAACATTGTCAATATGGCAATATTTGCTTGCTAATTATCATAGTTGTTATTTTAAAGTAGGAAATGTTTTGTAAACAAGTTAGCAGGTGGAGTACTGTTCTCTATATCAATGAAACAAAATAAGCATGCCTGCTTTACTTTGAAATAGTTGCAATAATTTTGGCATCAGAGATTTAGTTGTGCTGCATGGAACATACAAAGCGTCATGTATACTTCTCTGGAAAAATGAACATGTTTGTGCCAGCTCCCCTAACACTCTGACAAGGGGTGAGAGATGCTCACCCCTTGGACAATCACCCTTGGCTGATGATCCGAGCTGTCTGTCAGGGCTGACCAGTTCTGGCTGTTTTAGATGTCTAAGTGGACTGCACTTAACTTTGTGACGTGCCTGTGATGCCCCTCTGAAGTAGGGGGTGAGTGAACAGTGCTCTATAATCATGGCATATGAGATTTGTAATTTGCCAGTATTGGCTGGACGACTGATAAAGAGCAACAGCATGCTGAATTCAGAAATGCTGATGAAGTCATCTCATAGCAAATAAAGGTCAGGAAGGTGCAAACTAGCTATGACTGGAGTATTGGAGCTCTGCTTCTGGAAATGTATGCAAATGTTTAAAAGCTTTTTGGAGTTGATGCAAAGTACACCTGAGATCTCAGAAACATCTTGAATAATCAGAATAACCAGTCTAGCCAGTAATACAGTGGCCTTGCTACTCCCTAAACACATGAGAAATTCAGGTGGAAACTCATGCTCCTGTTGATTCGGCTCAGCATCTGAAGAATTTTTAACCATTTGTTCTTGTAATGCATGTACCTGCTCTAAAGGGAGTCAGAATCCTGTGAAAAATGTCAGGGTGCAGTCAGTAAGTGGAAACAACTTCCTAGAGGCTCTGAGGTGTGAATAGACCTGGGAACATGTATAGATGTGCATGCCTACACCTGTGTGCGCTGCCTGCCGGGCAGGTGGGAGGAATTCACCCTTCGTTCTGTGCTGGGAGAGGCACTCACACGGCAGCGGCCAAAGGAGAGGCATGAGGAGCAGGACCCCGTGCTGTGCTCAGAGCACACAGCTCTTCTCAGGGGCTGTGGGAGAGGGAGGGCAGCAGGCTGCGACCATGAGGACTGTCTGCTCCCTCCTGCCAGCGAAAGTGGCCCTGCGCTCTGCAAAGCCGAACCTTGCTCAGTGCCCTGGGCATGGGGCAGCGGAAGGGAATGTCCCTCTGCCGTGCACATCGCTGGGCGAGAACAGAGGAGTGAAGCAGTGACCTTGCCTTAAGTGCTGAGGGATTTTGCTGTGGCCTTGAGGGTTGTGGCTTCCTGCAAGCACTTTGGGCTTCTCCCAAAACCTAGGTCTTCCTTCCAGCTCATGATCTGTGCTTGAGTGGAAAACAAATGAGCGCTTGCAGTTGTACACATTCATCTCTCCCAGGGACGCTTTTATAGGTTTCCCTTGTTCTCAGTTTTGTTAAAGTACCCAGCGTTGAAAACATCTCCTCATTGGATGAGCATACTTGCTTCCAGATTACTCTGCTTTCTTTTCAAGGTGCTGTTAGTTCAAAGGGCTCGTTAGCTTGTGTGTACTGGACAGCAAATAACCATGTTCTCGTTGCTGCTCTTAAACTATCCCTTTGGTATCTTTCTCTTCTTCTTTACTTATGATGGCAATTTGGCAGTCCTTCTAGCACACCGTACTACCTAATCCTACTTTATTGTGCAAGGTACATATGTATATTTTTTTATTTTCAGGTTTATTCTCTCTAAGCTATAGCTTTTGCAAAATGTTATTTCTTCCTATATGAATTTCAGGCAGCTTAATCCAAAGCCAGGAAACTAGTTAGGACTGTGATTACTTTTGAAGCGTATCCAGTCCTTCGTACTGATGCACACAAACCTAGTTACATTCCATGTTACTGATTTTACCCAGTTTTGACTTTTACACAGACTCTCCATTTTCGGTGGACTTCATTTTTCTGTGCAATACACTGTGGCATTACTTTGTTTTTCTCCCAGAAGCTGCATCCAGGTTTGACATATATCTGTGGACTGACAAATTCCTATAGCTCCTTGAGCAAGTGTAGTCCCTAATTTGGGTTCTGGTCTCAAAGGTTGGACTCCACAAGCACTCTTAATACTGTGTACTTGAGTCCAATGTCCCAAACATACAATAACTTACCCAGAAATGTCTCCCTCTTTTGAGTTCTCCTATGAACGTCTCTTGGAAATGTATGATTATTGTTGGGAGTACCATCTGGTGTTTGCTGGGTCACACCAAGTGTCTTCAATACTCATCAGGGTTTCAGCATGATAGAATCTATCTAGTTTGTTTAAACAAGATAGCAGATTCAACATTTAAAAGTTATGAAAAGATAGAAGAGCAAAATGGATTTTCAGTAGTTTCCTGAAATTTAGATTTGTTCTCAGCCATCCCTTTGCAATTCCCCTGGTTGCCCAGCTATAGGGTAGAGAATGAACTCTTAATTCCCCTGACTTCGGTGTGAAGTTAAAGGAAGCATTTTTCAACATCTTAAAAGATGTTTCATCTTGTTCCCTTTTTTTTTTCCCTACTCCATTCACTGAAAGAGAAAAGTCTTTGTCTTCATTTCAACATATTTGGTTTTGCATGCACTGTTTACTTGACTCCAGCACAGATCCGCGTGGGCACACCAAAGCATTCTCTTTGCACCTGAGCATAGAACTATAGAATGGCTTGGGTTGGAAGGGACCTCAGAGATCATCTAGCTCCAACGCCCCTGCCGTGGACAGGGCTGCCAGCCACTAGCTCACTAGATCAAACTGCCCAGGAACCCATCCAGCCGGCCTTGAACACTTCCAGGGACGGGGCACCCACAACTTCTCTGGGCAGCCTGTTTCAGCGCTTCACCACTCTCAGTGAAGAACTTCTTCCTAATGTCCAGCCTAAACCTCCCCTCTTTCAGTTTTAGTCCATTCCCCCTTGCCCTACCATTATCCACCCGATCAAAAAGTCGGTCCCCCTCCCGCCTGTAAGCTCCTTTCAAGTATTGGAAGGCCGCAATCAGGTCTCCCCGGAGCCTTCTCTTTTCCAAGCTGAACAATCCCAACTCCCTCAGCCTTTCCTCCTAGGAGAGGTGCTCCAGCCCTCTGATCATTTTGGTGGCCCTCCTCTGGACCCGCTCCAACAGCTCCACATCCTTTGTGTCCTGGGGGCCCCACGCCTGGACACAGCACTCCAGGTGAGGCCTTACAAGGGCAGAGCAGAGGGGGACACTCTTTTGTCAGACACTGTTGTCAGCTGCGTCATAAGATTGCTCTCTGCAATCCTGTTCTCCAGAAATGGCAGCTGTACTCCTGAAGGGGCAGGAATGTGTGCTGACTTCATTTATACCGTGACTGACTATCTCTGGAAAAATCCTTGGCATCTCTCCTGCCTGCCGTGCGCGGGCTGCAGCTAAGGGCGTTCAGTGTCCACACGATGGCACTCTGTCATAACTATCTTTTGGTGCCATTACCCCTGTGTTTGCAAGTGTGCCTACTTTGTCACAGTTCGAGCTTAACAAGGAGCTTAACAAAAAGGAACAACCCTCCCTTGCTGCTTTTCCCTTGGTGTGTTACTTTAACTATGGAGCTGAAACACAAAGCATCTTTTCAAAACATTAGGTAAGCACCTTGGGTTATGATAACATTGTTATCACCAACAGCTAAAATGTGTTCTCTGTTCACCTTTCAGACCATGAACTGTGTTTTCCCTTTGCCTGCTGAGTTAAATAGCAGTGCACTGTCTAAAATTGTCTCTCCATTTAAGTATTTTTTCCTATGGTGAAGTTACTTTTTGTTCTTTTGGGTGAACTAAAAAGAATTCCCCAAATCTCTCCAGGATATCAAAGCATTACTACACACCTCCTGGATTTTCCTAGGAACCATTGAATGTGTGGACAAAGGACCTGGCTAAAAGGTCCCTCCTCTATGCAGCATTCAGTACCTTGGAGATGCATAAATGAGAGACATAATGGTCGCAGACCATGTCTCTGGTGAGAAGAGAGGCAGTTGCAGAGGGCAGTCTGCTCCCTGCTGGCCCTGCCTTTGGAACGTGCAGCTATCTCCCCACTGCTTACTGAGGAGGCTATTGGGACTGTGCTGTTCACTGACATTGTGCCACCACTGTCAAAGAGCTTTCCTCCAGGGTCACTTTGTTTCTTGGTTTATCCCCATCCTCACTGCGTAGGTCTAAGATTGTCTCCTCCCTTGACTGCCAAATCTGCATGCCACTTTGGGGACAGCAGTGTGGAGAAACCAAGGGCAGGTTTGGCCTCCTTTGCTGAGTGCTCTTGTAGCAAGCCTTGCCTGCAAGCATCCAGCACAAACCTAGAGTTTGCATGGTATGTCACATGTGTGACATATGTCACATGGTATGTCACATGTGCTCTGCTGTGAAAACCTCACCACGGTAGGCTATGATAACACCTTCATTTCAGGCACTTGGAATTGAAAAAATACTCATGGCCAAGAGCACCAGGTGAAGCCCAAGAAAAGGAGCCAAGGACAGTGCTGATGTAGCCAACTTATCTGAGAGGATTTCCACCTTGAGAAGTGTGGGTGAAAACCTACTGAGTCCTGTCTGGTAGAGCCCAGGTCAGAGAGACCCCCATGGCCTGCTGCCTTCAGCACTGTAAGTATAACTTCAGGTGCTGCAGCTAAGGGCCTGCAGTTATTCAGACTGTAAACTTCACATAGTGAAGGCAAGAATACTATCAAGAGATGGTAACAACTTCAGTTTCCACTCAATGCTCCTCTGCTTATCTTCCAGAGATCATTTAAACCCTGCCTAGGCAACACATCCAGCTGGAAGATTGCTCTCGGCTGAACATGCTAAATGGCTCTTCATCCTTTTGGGCTCGCAGTGTTTCAGGATGTGTACATCTTATAAATGTATTTGTGTTCTTTTTTTTTTTCCCTAGTATGTAACTACATGTTTGACCTTATATTTGACTGTATTGTTTAATTTAGTGATTGCTTTAGATTGTTGTTTTTTTTTCCAATGTGTGTAGTTTAAGAAGACTAATTTTTTCTTTCTCTGTTCTTCAACAGGAAAATTATTTATCTCTGTTCAGAATTTTTCCTTAGTTGAATAAAAGGTAACTTAAATATTTACTTATTGGGAAGACATTCATTTTAGCTAGGTGATAACTAACGTTCATTACATACTAACATACAAACTGTAACTGGAATACCATTACGAATTCTTTTCGTATCAACAGCAGTGACAACCAACTCACACAAATGAAGTAGAAAATCTCTAAAAAAGGCATCGCAGGAGAGAACATTCAAAGAAACTTTTAAATGTAGATTCAGAATCCGATTCTTAAACTCATATGTATGTATGCATGTAACTGTGTTCTTAGCAGTGCATTAAATTTAACATTTATTTATAGTATATGAAGTTATAAAGCAAATGCATATGTCTTTGCAATAGCAGGGCTATGAGTTTTCGGGAAGTTTTATGGCCATCCACATATCCCAAGGCAGAGCACTGCCTGTCAGATTTATTCATGGAGCCCAAGAACTTGTGACTAACTGGACTGGATCATGGTTCTGTTTAGTTACTACACTGTGAGTGTTTGTTTTTTTATTTAGACTTTTGCATATGTATTTTGCAGTTCTACACACTATACTGTGTAGTGGTACTTTACTGCTTCTAAGGGAAAAAGTATTTTGACTAATTATTCTACATAAGTCTGTAGCCACTGGTGATAATTTATCACATAGGGAATATATTTTAATGTTAGCACAGTGAATGCCTAAGTTCTAAGTAGGGAACAAAAATTAATATTACTAACCAGTCTGTCTCATGTTTCTGGTTTAGGTTTTCTCCTGTGTGGGACGTGTGATCGGCCCAGCGTTCAGGTAAAGAGCATTCTTAGGATATAAAAGTGACAGCTCTGAAATCAGCTATTACCCAGGCAGAGAGTGAGAGGAATGGTAATGGCGAAATGGAAAAAAAAAATCAAGACGATAAAGGAAACTTAGCACAGAGAAGCAAGACTGACAATTAGCAACCCTGTCTGCTAAAGAGAATTTGGGATAAGTTTACATGTGAAACCTTTATTTCTGGCCAAAATGAACAATAACAAATCTTCACTATCAGATAGCTCTAAGCCTAAGAGCTTGATGCAGCTCAAGATCCAAAGTACAACAGAATCAATAGGGGTGTTCAACCTCTACTTAAAATACTTAAAACTCCCTTTGCACCTGCCAACTGCAAGACAGCTACTGTGCTACCAGTTTCCAAAGAGATCTGGGTATATTCATAGAGCTGATGTCTGTACCTGTCCAGTTCGCATAAATTATCACAAACAGTAGTGTCACTGTACACACAGTAAATAGGGTGTTCTGGGGAACAGTCAAAATGGCTTTATAAAGATAAGTTTTGCCTCACAGATCTGTTGAATTAAGTTGAGGAGTATATGGATTGGGTGAAGTCCAATTGATACGATTACTTGGATTTTTAAAGAAACTTTCGACAAGGTTCTTTGCCAGAAATTCTTAAAGAAGGTAAATAAAGAAGGCTCAGACTACCAGTGATCTGGAAAGTATGTGAGTACTGAGGTGAGACAAAGCTCTTCACGTATTAAAGGCAAGGACTGACTGCTCAGAGTTGCAAAGAACTTTAGGCAAAAAAAGTAGAAGGAATTCAATACAGAGAGAGGCAAAAAGTGAGCAAATAGGAAAAAAATGCTGATGTTACCACCCATGCCTTTGAAATTATATTAATTGAGACTGTTTAGTGGAAATGTCAGATCAGTGGTTTGTGATGATGAAAAAAGCAAAGTAAATCTCAGGATTTACATTAAGTAAATCTAAAGAAATGTATGGAAAGCATGTTGTTTGTATACTGTCATACCTCAGCTTCCACAAATCCTGTATCAACATTTTGGACTAAAACATTTGCTTTCTCTCCGCAGATTCCCTTAGGCAGCCTTGTTCTTCCTTTCTCGAGGGAAGCACCACAGGTCATTACAGTCACTCACATGTGCCTGGTCAGGAACGTCTCAGTACCTGGAACATTCTCTGAGCTTCAGCGCCAGTACATTGAATTCTGGTGCCCAACACCTGACTTCAGCATTCGAAGACTGAAAACTAGAGTGGTCTAGAGGAATAAACGGAAACAGAGCTTGCACTTTCAGAAACAAGTCCAGA
>VXAV01006233.1:61946-80967 GCA_013399715.1 Alectura lathami
CACTGGCTTTGGATGAAAGGACACTACTAGGGCTGAAGATATCCTTGTCAGTCCTTCTGTCCGTCATAACTTTGGCAACAATACTTGCAAATGTTTTTGTTGTTATTACAATTTGTTTGACTAGAAAGCTCCATACACCTGCAAATTACCTCATTGGCTCCCTGGCAGTGACTGATCTTTTAGTGTCTGTCCTAGTGATGCCCATCAGTATTGCTTACACTGTCACCCACACGTGGGCCTTTGGCCAGGTGTTGTGTGATATCTGGTTATCATCAGACATCACGTGCTGCACAGCCTCAATCCTACACCTCTGCGTTATTGCACTGGACAGATACTGGGCTATCACGGATGCTTTGGAATATGCCAAACGCCGTACAGCTGGCCGAGCAATGCTCATGATCGCTGTGGTCTGGATGATCTCCATTAGTATTTCTGTGCCACCATTTTTCTGGAGGCAAGTGAAAGCTCATGAAGAAATTGAAAAGTGTACTGTGAACACAGATCAGATTTCGTACACAATTTATTCCACTTGTGGAGCTTTCTACATCCCAACTGTGCTCCTCCTAATATTGTACGGTAGAATTTATGTAGCAGCTCGATCCAGGATTCTGAAGCCACCCTCATTATATGGGAAACGATTTACTACTGCACACCTGATAACAGGCTCTGCTGGGACTTCCCTCTGCTCCATTAATGCTAGCCTTCATGAAGGGCATTCCCATTCAGGTGGATCCCCAATATTTATCAATCATGTTAAAATAAAACTTGCAGATAGTATCCTGGAAAGGAAAAGAATTTCTGCTGCAAGAGAAAGGAAAGCCACCAAAACTTTAGGCATTATTCTAGGAGCTTTCATTTTCTGCTGGCTGCCATTTTTTGTCATGTCCCTTGTCCTACCAATCTGTCAGGATGCGTGTTGGTTTCATCCCATTCTATTGGACTTTTTTACATGGTTAGGTTACTTAAACTCATTAATCAATCCAGTCATTTATACAGCTTTTAATGAAGAATTTAAACAGGCTTTCCAAAAACTAATACATTTCAAAAAGTGCCCATCTTGATCCTCTTCAGTTGTGTTACTTACCCTTGTGCAACCTTGCAGCCTCCTCTGAGATCTTCTGTGCTTTGATTGCTGGGTACGGAGTGGTAACTGCCACCCCCGCTGCTGCCCTGTGCTGTGCATGTAATTGGGAACTTCCTGCAAATTTGGTTATTTCTGTCTGGAACTCTGTATACCATAAGATAACTTGTCTGTGGTCTCTGCAGTGATCATTTGTATGTGTAAGATCAATATGAAGTAAGGTTTATAGCAAATGAAAGAGTGTGAACAGAAAGCTGTGTCTGTGTGATAAGATGGCACATACTAACTTTGCCATGTCTTTGTAACCTGATGGGAGGAAAATGTGTGCCAATTTGCAAGACGTCAGTATTTCTGCTGTATATTACTAGCAGTTTATGTAGGCTGAGAAAGTTTCTGGAGAATAGGATCTAATACCTGTATTTTCTTTGGCATGTACCTATCCATTTGAAATGGATAAAACCAGTGACTTTTTAAGAAAACAGGTGACACAGCCTGAGACACAGCAAGTATGTAAGTTCTGTGGACACTTCACAAATGTGAATTTGAAGCACTTCTGGTAAACTGCAGAAAGAAGACAACTTATTTGAAATCATTTTTGAAATCATGAAATGATTTTATCATGAGTAGATTAGCCAGTGCAGAAATACTAAACAATAAATAGCATGAACATTATTGAACATTACCTTGATTTCTGTTATTTAATTTTTTTTTGCATGCCCAAACTGAAAGAAGAAAATATATTCAGTGCCAGTGTGGAATGACCTCAGAATGGAGCTAGAAGGCTCACTCTTTGGTTCTGGTACATATTTATTCCATAACCATAGAAGAATGAATTAAAGCTAATTCAGCAAGGATAGCTGAACGATAATTCATGGGCACTGTGTCTAATTCATAGGCACTCAGGCTCCCTTTGGGAGCAACCATGTGCTTAAAATAGAGACAGTGAAAAGCTGTTTTTTTACAGTCTTCATGAGAATTGAGAATTTTTAAATGACATGTAGAAAATCTGAACCTCTGGGAAAACATTGAAAGATGTGAGTGAGTGAATACTGAGGTCTTCAGATAGGTGAAGTACAACTGCCAAGAAGAAGGAAATAATCTGTTCTCCATATTCATAGGAAGTAAGACAAGAAATCAGAATTAGAGATGAAAGAATTAAGTGAAATATCAAGAAAAAGTTTCTTAAAAATTAAGGTTGTTGGGGTGGATGTGAGGTCACTGTCTCCATAAGTGTATGAGAATTTGTCAAACAAATATCTCTCAGAAATCATGATGGTGTTGGGGATGGTGTCGCACCCAGGGCTTTGGGCACTATGATCTGGGACATAGGTTTGAGAAATGGGGAATGCTGACATCAGATGGGATGTGACTGACTGGAAGGGCCAAGAATATTCTAGGGAGCAAGCTGGCTGGGCTGATTAGCAGGGCTTTAAACTAGATACGATGGGGGAAGGGGATACACTGGATGACGGAGAAGAGTGAGGGAATGCTGTCACCTTGGGCAGCAGTGGGGGAAAGCCCCAGATTTGTCCCACAGGTATTAGGGAGGGCTCCTCCCAGAAGGTAACGAGGCCAATAGCCCAGCTGAAGAGCCTCTGTACCAATGCACGCAGCATGGGAAATGAACAGGAGGAGCTGGAAACCATGGCGCAATTAGGAAAGTATGAGCTAATTGCTATCACAGAAACATGGTGGGACGAATCTCATGACTGGAGTACTGTGATTGAGGGCTACAGGCTTTTCAGAAGGGATAGACAGGGCAGGAGGGGAGGGGGAGTTGCGCTCTATGTTAGGAAATGGATAGATTGTGAAGAGCTGGGTCTGAGAAACAGCCATGACCAGGCTGAGAGCTTATGGGTTAAAATCAAGGATCGGTCCAGTAAAGGACATCTAGTGGCTGGGGTCTACTACAGGCCACCTGATCAGGGAGAAGCTGTTGACAAGGCCTTCTTGCTTCAGCTGCAACAAGTGTCATACTTGCAGGCTCTTCTCTTGATGGGGGATTTCAACCACACGGATATCTGCTGGAATCGCAAACAAGCCAGGAGACTCCTGGACTGTTGAGGATAACTTCGTGGTGCAGGTATTAGATAGACCAACCTGAGGTGAAGCGTTACTGCACCTGGCACTCACCAATGCATAGGAGAGCATAAGATTGGAGGCAGCCTGGGCTGTAGCGACCATGCCCTGGTGGAGTTAATGATCTTGAGGAATATGGGCCTGGCAAAAAGCAGAGTCAGGACCCTGAACTTCAGGAGAACGAACTTCTGGCTATTCAAGGAATTACTGGATGGGATCCCCTGGGAAACTGTCCTTAAGGGCATGGGAACAGAACAGAGCTGGCAGCTCTTTCAGGACACCCTTCTGAGAGCATAAGAGCTCTCCATCCCCCAGCAGAAGAAATCGAGCAGAGGAGGCTGAGAAAGGACCTGCTGCTTAAACTGAAGGAAAAGAGGGAAATGTGCAGGAAGTGGAAGGAGGGTTGTGTAGCCTGGGAAGAATACAGGGGTGTTGTCTGGATATGTAGAGATAGGATCAGGAATGCCAAGGCACAGATGGAGGTGAACTTGGCAAGGGATGTGAAAAATAACAAGAAGGGGTTCTACAGGTACATAGGCAGGAAGAGACAGGCCAAGGAGAGTGTTCCCCCTCTGATAAATGAGAAGGGAGAACTGGCTTCCTCAGACGCGGAAAAAGCTGAGGTACTCAATAAGTGCTTTGCCTCAGTCTTCACTGGTGGTCAGGCTTCCTATGTCTGTCAGGACCCTGAACCTGAACCTCTTGGTGAGGGTGAGAGGAGCGGATTCCCTCCCACTGTAACAATGGAACAAGTTGGAGACTGCCTCGTGACACTGAATGTATGTAAGTCTATGGGGCCGGTCGGGATGCATCCCAGGGTTCTGAGAGCGCTGTCTGATGTGGTTGCCAAGATGCTCTCCATCATATTTGAAAAATCGTGCCTGTCTGGCAAAGTCTCTGATGACTGGAAAAAGGGAAACATTACTCCCATTTTTAAGAAAGGCAGAAAAGAAGACCCGGGGAACTACAGGCTGGTGATCCTCACGTCTGTGCCTGGGAAGATCACAAACAGATACTTCTGGAAGCCATGTTAAGCCACATGCAAGATGAGGAGGTGATCCGAAACAGCCAGCATGGCTTCACCAAGGGCAGATCTTGCCTGACCAATCGGGTGGCCTTCTATGATGGAGTGACAGCATCAGTGGACAAAGGAAGGGTGACGGATGTCATCTACCTGGACTTGTGCAAGGCCTTGGACGTGGTCCCACACCATATCCTTGTCTCTAAATAGGACAGATACGGATTTGATGGGTAGACTGCTCGTTGGATGAACGACTGGCTGGATGGTCGCAGCCAAAGGGTTGTAGTCAATGGCTCTATGTCCAGGTGGAGGCTGGTCACGAGCAGTGTCCCCCAGGGGTCCATCGTGAGACTGGTGTTCTTCAACATCTGTGAGACTGTGGGATCGAGTGCACCCTCAGCAAGTTTGCTGACGACACGAAACTGAGTGGTGCAGTTGATACCCCTGAAGGAAAGGATGCCATCCTTTGGTTGCAAAGGACCATTTATGGAGAGTGGGGCAAGGTCTCCCCACTTAACACAGAACATTGCATATTGCGGAACATTGGCATTTTCTAAAGGAGACAGTCAAACATCCAATTCCTCTCAGAGCACACTGTGTTATTTTAGAATAATCATTTTTCATCATGGGGCCAGGTGATAAAGGTCTTCCTAGACAGCAGTAGACCACCATGTTAAGCTCATGCATAACACTGGCATGCTGTAATGAACAAAACAGCAGAGGTTGAAAGACAGGCTTCATGCCCCTAGGTCTACATTACTGGATCTCTTTGCATCCTCTGCCAGCTGTAAAAGGTTTTGGAGGACCATTTCCATAATAGCATTCCAACAAACACAGCAAGACAAGACTGCTTTTAACATGACCCAGAAATGTTGCCATCAATGACTGACCCTCAGAATAAAGAGCACCCTGGAAATTTTTTTGCAGCCATATAACATAAGCACTACTATGAGAATGCCCATAAGAGGACATCCCCTAATTCCCTCAGGAGTCCTTCTCTGTCCCCTACAATCCAACCTGGGAGGCAGTCACAGCCTGAAGTGTGCAATCCCAGGCATCACAGTGTCAGACTTGTGTAGACTTTTTTTGCACTGTGGGCAAAGGTTTCCTGTCATGAAGACACTGCTTATTTGAGTAACTCTGAAACTTCCTCTCCTTTTCCACAGATGCCCTTTCAATGCTGTCCACCCTGCCTGCACCCTGTGCTTTCTGGACACTTTTGTTAATTGGGACCACCTGACACAGCTTGTGGCTGCAAGGACAGCAGGATGCACCAGGACAGGTATACAGAGAGCAGCACACAGCATTAACTGCACAAACTTACCTGTTTTACAGCATGAAAACTAAACAAGATACAACTAGGGCAAGAGGATAAAAGATAAACCAAGAGTCAAGGTCAAATCTGAAAGGCAGAATGAAAGTCATGGGTCCTAAGGGACTTCAAGGAGAAAATCAAATATGGTTTCTCTGCCTCCTCTACCACAGCTTGGTCAGCATAGTGCTGGCATCTCCTACTTTATACCAGCCTCAGCTGAGAGCTAGAGACTTGTCATGCACCATATAAAATGAATAGGATAGGATAGTATCACAGAATCACAGAATGTTAGAGATTGGAAGGGACCTCGGAAGATCATCTAGTCCAATCCCCCTGCCGAAGCAGGAACACCTAGATCAGATTGCACAGGAACACATCCAGGCGAGTTTTGAATGTCTCCAGAGAAGGAGACTCCACAACCTCTCTGGGCAGCCTGTTCCAGTGCTCTGTCACCCTCACTGTAAAGAAATTTCTCCTCACATTTAAGCGGAACCTCCTATGTTCCAGCTTGCACCCATTGCCCCTTGTCCTGTCACTGGATGTCAGAGTGAAGAGCCTGGCTCCATCCTCACGACACCCACCCTTTACATATTTATAAACATTAATGAGGTCACCCCTCAGTCTCCTCTTCTCTAAGCTGAAGAGACCCAGCTCCCTCAGCCTTTCCTCAGAAGGGAGATGCTCCACTCCCTTCATCATCTTGGTGGCTAGGATAGGATAGGAGCAGTTCAGTTGGAAGGAACCTTCAAAGATCATCTAGTCCAACTGCCTCGATCACTTCAGGACTAACCAAAAGCTAAAGCACATTATTTAGGGCATTGTCCAAATGCTTCTTTAATGCTGACAGGCTTGGGGCATCAACCACCTTGCTGGGAAGCCTGTCCCGGTGTTTTACCAGGTCAAGGTAAAGAAAGTTTTCCTAATGTCAATCTGAACCTCCCTTGGCACAGCTTTGTGCCATTCCCATGTGTCCTGACATCAGTTCCAGGGAGAAGAGACCTGCACCTCCCTCTGTGCTTCCCCTCCTCACTGCAGAGAGCAGTGAAGTCAGCTCTTGTCCTTCTCTTCTCCAGAGCAGACAACACAAGTGCCCTCAGCCTCTCCTCACAGGACATGCCTTCGAGCCCTTTTATCAGCTTTGTTGCCCTCGTCTGGATGCTGTCAAGGACTTTAACATCCTTTTTATACTGTGGAGACCAGAACTGCACACAATACTCAATGTGAGGCCTCACCAGCACTAAACACAGTGGCACAAACACCTCTTGACCGACTGGCCATGCTGTGTTTAATGTGGTTTACCCTCTTAGTGCTGGGGCACACTGCTGGCTCACGCACAACTGCTGTCACCAGCATCTCCTTTCTGCTGAGCTCCTCTCCAGCTACTCCTGTCCCAGGCTGTGCCTGTGCCCAGCATTACTCTATCCCAGGTGCAGCACCCAACATTTTCCGTTCTTGGACTTCATGCCATTGCTGACTGCCCAGTGCTCCAGTCTATCTAGATCCCTCTGCAAGGCCTCTCATCCCACCAGAGAGACAGCAGCACTTCCCAGTTTAGCATCATCAGCAAACTGGGGAAGGATGCATTCCACTCGTGCATCCAGATCACTGATAAAAACATTGAACGGGACTGGCACTAGATTTGAGCCCTGGGGAGCAATGCTAGTGACCAGCCGCCAGCCTGATGGAGCCCCATTCACCGCAACCTTTTGGGCTCTGCCATTCACAAGTTCTTCACTCAGCGTGAACCTGTTCATCTCACAGTTGGACCACTTGTGCAGATGGATGCTGTGAGGGGTGGTACCAAAGGCCTTACTGAAATCCAGAAAGACTATGTCCATTGCCTTCCCTTCATCCACCAAGCAGGTGACCTAAGCACAGAAGGAGATGATGTTACTGAGGCAGGACGTAACCTTGATGAACCCATGTTGGCTATGCCTGATAACAGCTTTGTTCCTTAACTCCTTTCAATATCCCCCACGAGAGTCTTCTCCATAACTTCCACAGGGGCTGAGGTTAGGACTAACAGGTCTGTAGTTTCTTGGGTCATCTTTCCTGCCCTTCTTGTACATTAGTATAACGCTGGCTAGCTCCCAGTCAGCAGGGGTCTCCCCAGACTCCCACAATCTTTGGTAGATTGTTGAGAGGGGTCCAGCTATAATGCCTGCTAATTTCTTCAGCACTCTGATGTGAATCCTGTCAGGACACGTGGACTTATGAACATTGAGCTGATACAGTTGTTTCCTTACAATTTATTAACCTTTTTGTCATCCTTACTTGCAAGATGATCATCTGCATCAAGTATCCGTCGAATGTTTTCCTTTGACCTTGTCTTGCTGTTGACATACTTGAAAAAAGCATTTTTTTGCTTTCTGATGGCTTCATACTGCTTAAGGAAGGGCTTGCCTTCAGACAAGTCCCTTACAAACTACTGATTCTGTTCCTACATCATGTTTCAATACATCATGCTAGCAGTGAGCCCTCGGGTCACAATGTTCCTGCAAAAACTTGGCAGCAAGGCTGCCACTTGGTTGTCCAAGTAATGCTGAATTTTGGCTTGCATTTCACTTAGGAACCATCTTCCGCAGTATCCTTCAGGTGGCCTGATGCCTGGTTCTGACCCTGAAATTCCCCACCAAGTAACTGATGAGACTGACAGAGCTGGTACTCTTCACCCTGCAGAAGAGAAGGCTCAGGGAGATCTCATCGATGTCCATAAATCCCTGAAGAGAGGGTGCAAAGAGGACAGAGACAGGTTCAATTCAGTGGTGCCCCATGCCAGGACAAGAGGCAATGGGCACAAACTAGAACACAAGAGGTTCTGTCTGAACACCAGGAAGTACTTCTGTGCTGTGTAGGTGATGGAGCACTGGAACAGGTTGTCCACAGACGTTATGGAGTCTCTTCCTTGGAGACCTGTCTGGATATGGTCCTGGGTAACTTGCTCCGGTTGTCCCTGCTTGAGCAGAAGGATTGGACCAGATGGACCCGGAGGTCCCTTCCAACTTAAACCATTCTGTGATATCATGATATCCAGTTGGAACCTCTTTTTTCATCTTATGTCTTTCAGCCATCAGTTCCTCATAGTCCCTGGGAGAACTACTGCTAGGTTCCCTTGCAGCCTTCTCTTCTTCAGATTAAGTAAGCCTGGTTCATTCATCCTCTCTCTCTACACTTCTGTGGCAGGAGACTCCTGTCTCCTGATCATCTTGGTGACCCTCTACTGACCTCAACTGAGTTTATGTCTTTCTTGTACTAAAGGGTCCAAAAGTGGGCACAGTATTCTAGATGTGGCCCAACAAGTAGTGAGTAGAACAGAATAATCACTTCCCTTGATCTACCAGCAATGCGTGTGTTAATATAGTCTTTGCTGCCAGCGTGCACAGCTGTCTCCTGTTCAGCTAACAAGATCCTCAAGTCCTTTCCAGCAAAGCTGCTACCCAGCCAGGTAATACTCAGTCTTCACCATTGCAAAGGGTTCTTCTTTCCCTGGTGCAGGATTCTGCATTTGCCCTTGTTGAATTTCATACAATTCCCACTGGCCTGTCCACATCCTTCTGAATGGTGGCTTTGCCCATGAATGTATGGACTATTGCCCCCAGCTCATTGTCTCTAGGCCATTGAAAGAGATACATCCAGGTGGAGGCCGGTCACAAGTGGTGTCCCCCAGGGGTCCGTCTTGGGACCGGTGCGCTTCAACATCTTTATTGATGACTTAGACTGTGGGATCAAGTGCACCCTCAGCAAGTTTGCTGATGACACCAAGCTGAGTGGTGCAGTTGATAGCCCTGAAGGAAGGGATGCCATCCAGAGGGCCCTGGACAGGCTGGAAAAGTGGGCCCACGAGAACATGATGAGGTTCAACAAGGCCACGTGCAAGGTGTTGCACTTGGGTCGGGGCAATCCCAGGTGTGTGTACAGACTGGAAGAAGAAGAACTCCTTGAGAGCAGCCCTGCGGAGAAGGACTTGGGCGTTCTGATTGACGAAAAGCTGGCCATGAGCCGGCAGTGCGCTCTTGCAGCCAGGAAGGCCAATGGCATCCTGGGCTGCATCAAGAGAGGGGTGGCCAGCAGGGAGAGGGAGGTGATGGTCCCCCTCTACTCTGCCCTTGGAAGGCCTCACCTGGAGTGCTGTGTCCAGGCCTGGGGCCCCCAGTACAGAGGGGATGTGGAGCTGTTGGAGCGGGTCCAGAGGAGGGCCACCAAAATGATCAGAGGGCTGGAGCACCTCTCCTGTGAGGAAAGGTTGAGGGAGTTGGGATTGTTCAGCTTGGAAAAGAGAAGGCTCCGGGGAGACCTGATTGCGGCCTTCCAATACTTGAAAGGAGCTTAAAGGGCAGGAGGGGGACCGACTTTTTGATCGGGTGGATAATGGTAGGACAAGGGGGAATGGGGTAAAACTGAAAGAGGGGAGGTTTAGGTTGGATGTCAGGAAGAAGTTCTTCACTGAGAGGGTGGTGAGGTGCAGAACAGGCTGCCCAGAGAAGTTGTGGATGCCCCGTCCAAACGTGGAAGTGTTCAAGGCCGGCTGGATGGGTTCCTGGGCAGTTTGATCTAGTGAGCTAGTGGCTGGCAGCCCTGTCCATGGCAGGGGGGTTGGAACTAGATGATCTCTGAGGTCCCTTCCAACCCAAGCCATTCTATGATTCTCAGTGCTGTCTATTACTTCCTCATGACGGGGAGCGGAGGGGGAGACATTGATCTCTCCTCTTGGATGACTGGTGATAGAAGCCAAGAGAACGGCTTAAGCTGCATTGTGGAAGTTCAGACTGGGTACCAGAAAAAAGTTCTTCACTGAGAGAGAGGGCGATCATGCACTGGAGCACGCTCCCCAGAAGTGGTCACAGCTTTAAGCCTGTTGATGTTCAGGAAGCATTTAGACAAAGTTCTCAGACACATGGTTTAACTCTTAGGTTGCCTTGTGTGGAGTCAGGAGTTGGACTCAATAATCCTCATGGGTTCCTTCCAAGTCAGGATATTCTATGATCCTATGATTCAATAATAATATATAAAGCAGGGTTTATAAGAAAAATGGAGAAAAAGCTTTTTATCAAGGGCTTGTATGACAGTACATGGGCCAATAATTTCAAACTTAAAGTCAGCAGATAGAGACTGCCTATAAGAAATTTTTCACCATGAGGAGGAGGGGCCCAGTCTATGTCTGCTATGTGATGAGCACTAATACATAATACTACCCTGCTTTACCTTTGCAGCTGGTTCTAAGTGGTCAGTGGATTGAGATTCCTTCATTATTGCTAACAGTCCTGGAGAAGATAACTTGAATAGATTAAAGACCAGTGAGCAAATAGAGACAGGGTATTTGGAAACCCACATCCTAGGGAATCCTACAAGAAGCTTCCTGTTCATCTAATCCCAATGTTCTAAGCCTGCCCTTTGTGAAGGTGTCCTTCCAACAGTGTCCTTTGTTTCCTTCCAATGTTAAGAAGGGCACCTGGAAACTTCCTGTCCACCATCCTTCCCATAACTGCCAGATAATGAGCTGCTCAACTTTCCCCAGCTAGAAAATTTTGTCCTCTGAACATATACAAATCAAGCTGGGAAGAAAGAAAGGAGAGCCAGACCTTGTCAATTCCATCCAGTACTTAGAGCACATCTAGACAGGACTCAGGGTCAAGTGTGCTCTCTAAAAAGTAGCAGATGGTTTTATGTACACAGAAGTACTTCAACAAGTGAAACCATGAACTTTGTCCTTCAATATCTGGGGAGTGACATTGTTTAAAAACAAGCTTCCCAGCAGAGTATTTTGGTCATTGATTTAGTGGGTTGGCATTTCCTGTAACGAGCTGGGTTGGCAGCAATACCCAAAGCCAAGGAAAATTCCCAGCTGAGAATCGCACGACAATAAGTACCAGTACACAGGGATCTGGAGACTAAGTGTCTCCACAGCATTCATCAGCCCAATGTGATGACTTCTATGAATCATAAAACCATAGATAATGGTCCTGTAGGGGCCTTTGAGAGGCCAGCTGGTCCATTCTCATTGCCTCATCTGGATCAATCATACTTCTGTTCTTCTGTCTTGCCTACCCTTTAAGACTTCCAATGATCAACAGAATGGCAAAATATCATAGTACAGAAAGATCTTTCTTTCTATACTTTAGATCTTTCAGTATCTAAAGGGGGGCTATAACAAAGAAGGGGACAGACTCTTTAGCAGGGTCTGTTGTGATAGGACAAGGGGAAACTGTTTCAAACTATGAGGGAAGATTTAGATTAGATATAAGGAAAAAATTCTTTACAATAAGGGTGGTGAAGCACTGCAACAGTTTGCCCAGAGAGGTGGTGGAAGCCCCATCCCTGGAGACATTCAAGATCAGGCCGGACAGGGCTCTGGACAAACTCATCTAGCTGTAGGTGTCCCTGTTCATTGGAGGGGAGTTGGACTAGATGACCTTTTAAGGTCCCTTCCAACTCAAGCAATTCCATGATTCTGTGATTCTGTAAGATGATCCACTACTGTTCTTCAGGCTTTCAGAAGACACTTTAACTTGAGAGCAAACAAACTGAGTCCTTTCTTTGATTATATAATCATTGAATAATTTTTGTTGGAAAAAAACCTCCAAGGTCATCAGGTCCAATGATCAACCTAGCACTGACAAGTCTACCACTAAACCATGTCCCTAAGCACCACTTCTACATGTCTTTTAAATACCTCCAGGAACGGTGACTCAACTACTTCCCTGGGCAGCCTGTTCCAATTCTTCACTTGCTGCTTCAGAGAAGAGAGTGACTCCCACCTCACTACAACCTCCTTTCGCATAGATGTAGAGAGAGATAAGGTCTCCCCTGAGCCTCCTTTTCTCTAGCTTAAATAACCCCAGGTCCCTCAGCAGCTCCTCTTAAGACTTGTTCTCCAGACCCTTCACCAGCTTCATTGCCCTTCTTTGGGCACGCTCCAGCACCTCAACGTCCTTCCTATACTGAGGGGCCCAAAACTGAACAGAGTGCTTGAGGTGTGGCCTCACCAGAGCCAACTACCCTATCACTTCCCTAGTCCTGCTGGCCACGCTATTTCTGATATAAGCCAGGATGCTGTTGGCCTTCTTGGCCACCTGAGCACATGGCTGGCTCACATTCAGCAGGCTATCAACCCACATCCCCAGCTCCTTTTCTTCTGGGCAGCTCTTCAGCCACTGTTTCTCCAGCCTGCAGCATTGCATGGGGTTGTGATGACCCAAGTGCAGGACCTGATGCTCAGCCTTGTTGATTCTAATACAGTTGGTCTCAGCCCATTGGTCCAGCCTATCACAGACTACTTCAAAAACCTATAATAGACTATTTTAGCCTATATTATAGGCTAATTCAGAAATATGGCCCAATATCACACCATTCTTAATGTTGGTAAAGATTTGATATAGTGCTTCAGGAATTCATATTTGAAAAAAAGAGTGAAACGGAACTGGCATAGGACAACACTAACTAAGCATCATAAATAAAGACAAATAAAACCCCACAGCTGAAATGAGAAGGCTATCATGTCAGAGATCAGTGCCCGTATTTACTGTGTCATTAATGGTCTGTGGATCAGTCAAGAGTTTTTTGTATAGAAGTACATTGTATATTGTGGTTGTCCCAGCAGATAGTTACTTAATGACAAAGTAGAATTTATTCAAAACCAGAAGAATTATTTAAATAAAAGTCAAAACATACATGCTTCCTGCAGCACTCTGCAATTAGATTTCAATGCAGGATATTCTGCCAAAGGAGGAAGAAGACATTTGTCTTTTATCAATTATCAGGAACTTTCTCCAGTCACCAACACCTTTCAAAAATGATAGAAAGCAATCTTGCAATGGCATTAGCCAGCTTCCTTGACACCCTAAAAGGCATCCCTTCTGGTCTCCTATGTATGCCTAATTCACATTTTTAAGATACCTGCTCCAGGAAGGGGTGAAACACCCTATAAACTCAGTTGACTTTAATGACAAGATTTCGACTATCTAGGAAGAAAGACTGAAATGAGACCTGTATGGAAGTGTCTGTACTAGAGATGTCTAATGTATTCAGACAAACTCCACTCTCTGTGCATGCAAATACTGTTTGATTTCCAGAAGCAACCACTCCCCATTATGCTGTTCTCCAAATATGTCAGGTTCTGGCTTCTTGTGATGCTGGTGAAGACAGAGATGAAGATCTGTGGTGTAAGGAGGACGTGGCACTCTCACTGTAACGCCATAGCATATGCTTTTTGACCAGGAAGAAGATGGTATAAACTGAGTATGACATCAGTCTGCTTCTGATGTTGCTGCCTGCTTCTCAGAGACCAGTGTCTTTGTTACTGTACCTTGACATAGTTGTGAGCTCCCAGAGAAGATCACAGGGAATCTTGTAAATACAACGTCAGAGTCATGGTAAGATCTGTCTCTTTTTTTGCTTCTTACTGTGTTTAATAATATTCCTGAAGTCTGTGTGGCACCTAGAACAGCTAAAGCTCCAGCTATGTCAGGAGCTTTTAGAAGCCAATTCAATAAATATCAGGATCTTATCATGACTCTGATGTTAATACTTAAACCCTGAATCCTTGCAATCAGGTAATAACATTAGAATCTCACCTTCCATTAGGAAAAAAAAATTTTTGTCCTTGCTGAGAAAAGCAAGAAATTTTGATTTGATGGATACTGCTGGCTCATAAACCTGTGGATGATTCAACTCACTAAACTGGCAGAACCGTATTCACTCGCATTAATTTTCTGCCGGTTTAATGAACAGATCAAATGCCAGAAGTGGTGCAAGAGAAGCAGCACAGACTCGCACATAATTTCAGGAGGACAGGAGCAGAACTGTATGCAACATCATTAGCAAGCTGTTAGATCAACTTAGACACCTCATTTAAATTCACCATAGAAACAGAGAAAGTACAGAATAGGAGTATTTGAAAAGTCAGTTCAGGGACTTCATGGACTGGAAGACAACTCAGATAGACATTTTTAATAGCCGCTGAGAAATCTGTTTTCTGTAAGCTCGTCTAATCCCTTTTCATACTCACGCCTCTGCTGCTTGTGGTATCCTGTGGCCATGCACTTCTCACGTTATCAAGCTGTGCCTAAACTGCATGAGCTACTTTTGTTTGTTTAAACCTGCTGCACCCATATGGCCCTCTATTGTCAAACGTGCTGATAGTTTCTGTTGGTTCCCCATATTATTCGTGATTTTATGGGAGTTTATTATCTCCCCTTCCCCCACCTCATCTCTGATGACATCTGCCCACATTATTTACACTCTCCACCTTTGGAAATACAGAAGTACCATAAGAAGACGAGGCTGCCACTCCACAGTGACAGTCTTCTAGTTAAGAAAGAGACTTGGGGGAAAGAGCTCACTGTTCCCCTCCCATCTTTAACCCTCTCTGCTACTCCTGTCTAACCACAAGCACAGTGGCCTTTTGCAGCCACCATAAGCAAGCGAAGAACGCCAACAGGGTAACCCCTGGCATATCTCCTCCTCCCCCGTGCCTCTGCCTCGTCTTAATGTTCTAGCCCCTGTGTAGTTTGCCCCACAGATAGTCCCCTGGGTGAGTTGTGCTCCCTTAATTTTGTTCCTGTCTCTCCTGTCCATTTCTGGCAAAAGGTTGCCTCTATTGCTCAGCACCCATCAAGTCCAGCCCAGAGCTGGGTCTGCCTTCATCATTTTTTTTACATCCCCACTTCCACTTGTCGTTTTGCCTGATGCTTCCATTGACTGCATTAAGTCCCCATGAATAAGAAACAACACAAAATTGTTCCTTCCCCTCAGGGAAGCTACCTCTTCCTAATTTCTTGTCATTTCCTTTAGGTCATGCATCACATTTTCTTTCCTACAAGAGAACTTTCTCAACTTTTTTCTCTAAAACACCTCCTCAGGCAGCTGCAGCCTTGTTGCTATAGCCCTAGTATCATCAGTTGCAGCCATGCCACTTTCACACTACCCATGGCAGCAGGGTGTCTCCCACATTCATCTGGAAGTCTGATCTGGTTTTCCAGTTGCTGTCTCTTCCTCACACTGGAGTCCCCACCTGGAAGCTGGTTCAGATACAGTCATGGTAAAAGGCTTCTTTGTTCTCCTTTATTTCCCCTCAGCTCAGCTTGTTCCCCAGTATTCCCCACACATCTCCCTTGTTTGCCTCCCATCAGTCAAGCCCTTGGTAAGGAGTTTATACTCTGCCTTGTGCTTTCCTTCCACCAGCAGTAATTGTCCAAACGGTGCTGGCATATTGTGGCATAGGAGGCTGAGAAGCATCCTTCGTGGTCTGTAGTGAGTGTAACTGTAGACATATTCATGCATGATGACATGCCGAGGCCTGAGGCATGGCTGCAATGGCTGTCTCTTGACTTGAAAGGATGGGTGCTGCGTTTTCAAAACCCAAAACAGAGCACCAGCACCACGACTAGAAACCCGTCTTTGTCAAATATCCCAGCAATGGCTGCTAAGCAGCCCACCTGCATGCCAGGAGTGATCCTGCACAGATGGCTGCAGCCACAGATGCTGCTAATGACAAAAAGCAGGTGAGATCCACACACCTGGTACTGGAAGATACATCAAGAAGAGGGCCTGCCTTGGGGAGACACACCCCATCTTGTGTCCCTTCACTTCTCATCCTCTCCTGAATGTTGTCCCTTGGAGATCCTGTATCCATCCCAGCACCCAAACCTCCAACCTTCATAATGATGGCTGAACCGTTAACAAGGGTGATGAAAGCACACTGTGAGATCAGTCCCTCCATTCTGCCCTGGGAAGAGGCTTTCTCCGCAGCATCAGAGGTGTGGAGCTGTGTGAAGACCACTGTCCCTGTAGTGCAGGAGCTCTCAGCATCCCTTGTCAGTGCTGGAACACTGGGCTCCAGGGAGGACTCTTCAAGAGTTGTGACTTAGCTGCCATTTCCAGTCTGAACACTGCCACTCAGGGGAACTTTTGATAGGACTGACAAAGCCCAGGCTGAGCTCTGGGATTTTGGGATGTCCTTGACTGATGAAGCATTTTAGTGATCCTTCAGTGCATGTGAGCAAAGCCAGCCAATTTTTAGGGGTGTCAGCCCAGCCCAGCTGGGCATCCCACTCGCTACATACAGCCTGCTGGCACCTGAGATGGTGGTGCTGAGCCTGGTGGTACAGACAGGCCCTCTACCTAGCCCCTGTCCCAGACTGGACCTGCAGGCTTCTCCCACTAGCAAGACAAAAGAGTTAGGTAGCAGAAGTCAGAGTTTTCACAGTACCGTTCTTGTCCTTGGGCAGAAGTTCAGTTCACTAAATGGTTTTCTTGGTCACCATGAAATGTCAAAACCCAACACGACTAAACATCTCAGGGTCCCAGGTGAGTCTTGTGAGTCTTTGTACTAACAAGACATATCCTGTCACTATTGTGTTTTCAGTATTGTATTCCTGCAATACTGACTTTGCACAGGAAGTGGTCTACCCACAACATCCCTAAACTAATTGATCCAGAAGAAAAGAGTGGCCCACACACCTTATTTTGCTCCTACTGCAAGTGGGTTCTACATGAGCAGTACCACCCGAGTCACCTTCACCTCTGGCCTCATAACCAGAGGTTTTCACCTCCAAACTCCCCTAAACTCCTTCAAGTTCTCCACATCAAGAACTCCATATAGAGCTGGATCTTCTCTATTTGGCTACAACTATCCTTTTCCACATCCATGAGAGCATTTAGACTTCTGTGAAGGGTTTTCAGCTGTTTCCATTGTGGAAACAAACGGGGACAATGTGAAGTAACTTATGCCTAAGGAAGGGTATAAAACATGCCAAGCATATTAACAACACATTCCCAGCATCTCTCCAAGTTCTTTTTTACTTAGAGTAGGCATTACCGTGATCCCTTGACAGCCCCTGACAGAATTTTCATTTGTTTCATGCCTGTTTGAAACATGTATGAACCTCTGGGTGCTAACACCATCCTGCAGCAATGAGTTTCACAGTAAATTCTCCAAAAAAATACCAATGCACAGCACCATGTGTCTTCCAAAATAGCAAATCCAATAAGTTTCATGGAACGCACCCCAAGGCTGTAATGTAAACTCCCTCTAGCAAGCTTGAGGCACAAGACATTAGCACATGCTGGAATCAAAAACTATTTTTTTTTTTTTTCCATTTCATTCGTCATTTGTACCAGCTATGTTATTGCTAGATGGATGCCAAAAGCATGGGATGAACAAACCTCCCTCATACCAGTTTGGAAATTAAAGGTAACCCTCTGTAAAGCAGAGAACCAAAAATCTGCTGAATGGTTGCACTACAGAGTGCATGTAATGTGCCTGTGCTGCTGACCACTAGTTCACAGCTGGGGTTTCAGTAAAGCAAATGTTTTCCCTGGTTGTACTCACGTCCTCCTCAGTTTGCCTACAAGAACCGGTAAGGAACTTGTTTTTTCAGATCTTCGTCTGAGCTTAGACTTTAGCTGTAAAACTAGCAAATTCCCTTTAAACTGTTGATACTTCATTCAAAACAAATGTATTTTGCACTATGCTATGTACAGAAAGAGAGAGCTATTTTAACTCAATATGACAACATGCACAGTATTCTATCAGAGCATTACAAATCACCTAGTACTTGAAGCACCTCCCTTTGGCACTGTCTGAAATAAAACAGCTTTGGAAATAGAGCTAACACACCTCCTAGCAAAAGGAGATGATGCATTCTAAGACTTCTGAGGCTGGGAGGCTAGAATAACTCACCAGCTGCTGAGTCAGGTGGGCAGCTGCAGCCTGATGCTGCACAAAGGCTTTAAGCTGTCGCTCCTCAGTGTCCAACGCTGCACCTAGGAAAGGCTCAGTACCACGTTAGTGCTGGGGTTTTGCTTAAAAGCAGAGTAACAGTTTGAGCAGATTTTTCCATTTGGTGCAGAAAGGTCTCTTGTCTCCGGTGCCATCTAAACATCTTTGGGTTGCGCATACCAGAGGTGGAAACGACCACTGCTGGGTTCCCAATGAATTCAGTGCCAAGTCCCAAACTCTCAGCGGTGACGTACAAGGGGAGCCGCAGTGGGGGCCCTTGAGGATAAACTTTTTCTACCACTCATGCACCATCTGACATACAGATTTCTGTTCTTTGTTAAACTGGACTACTGCAAATCCCTTGTGCACCAGGGGGACTGCAAAAACATCGGCAATGCCCACACAGCTGCCAGCCCCTTGTGGACCAGGAGACGGTGGTGGAACCCGCACTGGCTACGCACGGGCAGCCACAGGAGGAACAGTCGCGGAACGCATCCCGCAGGGCTCCCGCACCCACCGACGGACCGGGATCCACCGCACCGCCGGTTCCTAACGCGCTGCACCCGCACCCTCCCGCCCGAGGTCCGGCCCCGAACCGCTTCGCACCGCGCCCGCTGCCCCACGCCCGCACGGCACAGCACAGCCCACCCTGCCGGTCCACGCTGGCCTCCGTTTCCCTCCCGCGACGCCTCACAGGACGCCGTTCCCTCACCTTTCGCTCAGCACCAACGCAGTTTTACCTCCGGCCACCCCACGCCCGCTTCCCCCCAAAATGGCCGAAGCTTCCTCCCCGGCTTTTCCCAACCA
>VXAV01006233.1:81844-97445 GCA_013399715.1 Alectura lathami
GGCTCCGCGCCCGCGGCTGCGTCTTCCCCGGAGCCCTGGGAGCGGGCTGCGGCCGCCCGCGGGAGTTCGTCGAGGGAGAAACGAGTGCGTGAAGACGCGTCAAACTTTCGGTGTGGCGGTTGCTGGGTTCCCTCCTACAGTTTTAGTGCAGTTGACCTTTTTGAGGTTTCAAGGCGCTTATGGCATGCGATTCCTGTGAGCAACCATCAGCTTTTTTCTTTTTTTCTTTTTTTTTTTTTTTTCCTCCTGGAACTGTATACTTCCTTTCCTGTTAATTGTGTATTTATCAGAGTTTCCCTCACTTTCCCAACCCACCCACTTTTATTGTGTAATTAATATTCTCCTTTTTATGTGTGAGCTTTCCTGATGCTCCGTGCCTTTATTAATCAGTTAAGCCCTCTTTACTTCCTTGCCTTGAGGGAATTCATCGATTTAACAACACAGAATTTCCTTTTTTTTTTTTTTTCCCCATTAAATTTATGAAAATACTGCATTTGGTGCTGCCAGGTGTCACAAGTGCTGGTATGTAGAGCAAGCGGAATAGCAGACCTTTAGTGGTTGTCCTTGGGGACTTCACTTTCATTGCAGATTTGCGTTTTGTTTTCTAATGCTGCGTTTGAAGCCTTTAAACCACTCAAACCCAAGTTAAAGAAACCATTCTAACTAATCAGCACATTCTAATTAGGTGCAGTTGGTTTAGATTTTAATTGGTGCATAAATGCTATTAAAATTCTTACCAAAATCACTGAAAATAATACTCATAATTGCAGCATACATTGTTGTTTTTCCTTATTGAGTCTCTAGCTGAGCTGGGATTTGCCTGGGCGGGCATCTCGCATAAGCTGCACTGCATAGTGATGATAGTAAAAGGAGAAATATTTTTACAACCCTGAAGTTGTCTCAGGCATTCAGGGTTTAGAAAAAATGCAGTTACTTACTATATGCCTCCAGTCTTTTGGCAGAGACACATGTTTCCTTGCCTACAGGATAGTGAAGAGGGACAGTATTCCTCTGTATTTCTACTGTATGTGTGGGTACAAAACCAATATTATGTGCTTTGGTTAGTTAATAAAGCCCATGGCCAGTGCAATGTGTTTCAGTAGGTGCAGTGTGCTGCACGGCCACTTCACAATCAGTGGCACTTGCAGAAGCATAATTCTATTGTGTTGGATCCGTGGTGGTAAGGATGGCTGCGCCAGCTCCAGCACTCCAGCTCTTCCCAGAACTGATTAAGCTTGCTCATACAGCAGAAAACGATCTGCTCTCTCTTCCTGCCTTTGCTGCCTGCCAAGCTGGTGAGCTGGACTGGCTCCCAGAAGGCTCCAAAAGACCCGGGGAGCAGTGGCCGTGCAGGCTGTGGTGCTGGGCTGGTGCGCTGGCGGCCAGGGCTGAGTGGGGTGCACCGAGCCCTCTCTAGCAGGTCATGCCACGGGAGCAGAGGAGAACTGGGGAGGTGTGTTGCTGTAAATTCCTGAGGGCAGGAGTGAATCGGGGAAAGGGGATATGGAAGAACAGAATAAGCGTCGTCAGGTCTTCCGTAACTAACTTCTCTGCCTGCATTCTGGCCTGAGCGGCCGTTCAGCCTCAGCTTTCCCATAATCCTAGAAATGGTGAAGTTTCCTCACTCATTTAGGGGCAACCTGATCGGTTTCTATTTTGTAGAAAGCCAAAATATGTTACAGCAGTGTAGTCTTTTTGCTACCTCCTCTGGCTTTCTCTGTGCTCTGCAGATAGATTACTGAATCTATTTAACGTGAGTTAGAAATCAGAGACAAAAATAGCTCTTGTTAAAAAAAGAGTACTCTCAAATGTGACTGTGACCAGAGATGGTAATTTTTTTATTTTTATTTTTTAATTACTCAGAGTCTGGGCCAAGTTTTTTTATTCTTTCAGATGGGATGGCGATTACACCTTTGAGTGTGACTTTACCCTAGTGTTACACACTGGCACACTGAGGTTGTGCTCATCTCTGTAAAGCCGTTCCTTCCCACCGAGGGCTGTGGGCAGTGGAAAAAAAACAAGTGGTATGTGCCTCACTGCTTTCCAAAGTTTTTCAAAACGTGTGGCTGGCATAACTGAACCAAATCAAAAAATGGGACAATTTTGATATAAATGTTACAGTCAAATGAAGCAAATAATCTCTCTTAGGAAGCCATTTGCTTTGGAATATTGACATGATGATGATCCTTAGTAGCAGCAGTATGTTTTGCACTAACTAGTGCAGTGCAAGTCATAGGAAGTCTTAAAGCATTGGAAGGAGAGCACTGGTATAAGACCATTGAGTCGTCTTTCTTCTTAGGTGACGTTTCTGTCTGTGCACGTGATGCAGAAAGCACGCACTTCCAAAAACCTGGTGACAGCTGATGGGCAAGTGATGCCTGCCAGGGCTTCCTGCATCTCTGGTGCTAGTGGTCTGCTTTTTGTTTCCATACTGATATTCCCTCTACTTTATGCAGCCTACACCTTTGGATGGTTTTGGGTTCCTTAATTCAATCTCTTCGTCTGTCAGTGGTCACCAAATGTGGGATTCATTGCACCCATCCAAGCCCCAGCTGTCTGCCCAGGTAAGCAGGTGAAGGCAGACTTTTCCACATGGTGACCAAGAACCCCCAGTGCAGACACTGTGAATGGTCTCCAGATTTTAGGGCTTGGAGTTGGTGGCAGATTCCGTTTGATGGAAAACCCACAAGGCATTCATCATTATTGGGCCAGCCTTAGGAGCCTTCCTAGGTACACTGCTGTGTGCACCATTCCTGTGGAGTCAGTGGTGTTTGTATTGACTCAGCAGCCTGAAAATCAGAGTACGTTTTGAGATTATCAAATATGAAACATGGCATTAGATTTTAGCCATCAAAATGTGACAGTTTTGGCCTTGCTCTTTTTGCGTCTCTGACGTTGCCTTGGTTTTGGCGGTGATGTTCCCCTTCAGGGGCCGTAATCTCAACAGATAAGGGGTTGTAAGGCACAGTTCAGCCCTCTGTTCTTTAACCCTCGGCAGGGTGGAGTAAGATACACAGGTGCAACAAACAGCCCTGCCTGAGCGTGCTGGCAGTATGCACAGGAGCACAAACACCATGCACAAGCATTTTTTATTTCCTTCTTGGTAAAACAGAGCTGAGACTGTTTTGGTGCTTGCTCGAAGGGGTTTTGCATTTTAATGTTTCCATTCCTGAATGTTTAAGGTTCTCTGGAAACACAATACAGAAAAGTGAATGCACTGTTAGGATAAAAGATTGAAAAGATGGAGGGCGCTTAGAAAACTGAAATGTGTTTTAATATGATACCTAGCAATCGGCCTGCTGCGCAGCCTTTTGCCATGAGTGTCCTGGCTGTAGGAGCGGGATCTGTATGAGCCAGGCTAGCGTTAATATCCACACCAGTAGCTCCAGGAACGAAATGGAACATTTATCTCCTTAGGAACAAAGATGCTGAAATACACAGCAATAAATCGTTAGGAGGGATCAGCTGTTAAGTTTCTGCGTGACAGTGGGCAGTTGGGAGCTGGTGCTCGCTATTGCAACTCTGTCAGCTTGGAGGAGACCCCAGCACTTTTACATTCTCTCCAGTCATGGTTTTGGGCAATGCTGGGTCACTGCAGGTGGGCTGAAGGAGGTGTGTTTGCCTTTCCTCTTCTCGTGGCAGCTTTCTCCTCTGGGTGCCCTTTGCAGATCTACCCCAGATTACACAGTGTGCAGCCATGTGGTAGCTGCATGAAAATGAACCGTTCTCTGCCCTCACCTCTTTAACGCTGCCTGCGCCTGTCGTGGCTGCAGGGATGCTTTTGTCTGGCCAGAGAAGGGCATTATGGAGACAGGAACAGGTAGTGGCAGGCACAGGGTATGGCTGCCGAAAAATGCTTGAAACTTCAGTGTGAGGATCAGGTCCAGAGTCTGTGAGGTCAGCTGTGCAAGGATAACGTTCCCTGATTGTATTAAGTATTGCCACTTGCACGCCTGTGTTTGCATCTGTACCACTGCCTTGTGTCTGCGGTGACTGGATGTGCTGTGTTTGCAAAGCTCCTGCTCGCACGAAGCGCTGCCCGCGGCTGGACAGCAGTGGTACAGACCTCACTTTCAGAGCGCTTGAGTACAGGATCATGTCCACTTCAGTCCATACAATCCTGGTCCTGTGTGCCAGAGCTTCCCTAGATTCAGCAGACCTTAAATATTTTCTTCTCAAAATCACTTCTAATCCAGGGTCTGGTCCACTCTATTGAACTTGGGCCAGCAAAATCCAGTGGTGTTCCAGGTGCTGTGGGAGGCTGCTCGTGTGTGTAAATGGAGGCTTCCCTTCTGCTGCTTTGCACCCTTCTCCTCATGAAGGGAAACCATTGTTATCTGTACTGCATGTACTAGCTGCTGCAGGTAAAAGCAGTGATGAATTTACTTGAATAATTGGTTTTTAAGTCGTAGTTTGACCCTCCCATATAGCCCAGGCCATAGTATCAATTAATAAATAAATTATTAAATTAAGTCATTAACTTAGCCATTTTTGAGGTTTGCAATTTTAAATTGTACCCTGACAGTTCTATGAGAGGCAGTTGGAGAGTATTGAATAGATTTTGTGCAATGAAAAACCCATGTTTCTTGGTTGGATTTGTGGTCACTTCCTCAGAAGTAGGACAGATTTCATTCAGACACCTGCAGACACCTTTGTGGCTGAGACCAGATGCATCCCTGAGTGCACACTGCTTGTCTCTAAAAAGGAAGAGCAGCAGGAGGAGGATATGAGCACTGAGGCTTTCTTAGCCCTGGTAAGAATGAGCTTTGGTGGTTAATATTACAAAGCCCCTGAAGCTTGAGGCTCACGTGTCAGCCTGCACAGCAGGAGAGAAAAGAGCCTGCTTCTGTAGGAGGTGATGTGAGAGGGCTGCCTGACCTGTGTCGTGGTGGAGCAGGGTGGAGCGGCTATCGTGCCGGGCAGCTCAGACAGAGCATCTTGGCTGCAGGACAGCACCTCCCCGGTACGGGAACCCATGGGCAGCATGGAACTGTGAGGGGTGAATCAGCCCGTCCCTCACATCTACTGGAAGGATACAGGAGTGCTCAACAGCGAGTGGGCTGCACTGCAAATACAAGTGCCATGGTGGGAAAAGGTGGGGGAGAGGCCAAAAAGCAAGCGTGTTGGCACTGTGTGATGTGCTCAGGCCTGTGTCAATAGTTTCCAAATATGTATTTTAGTCTTCAGTTGCTCCAAAGTAGTAGCTCCATCCTAAGCAGAAAATGAGCCTTTCTACATGATTAATAAAGTGAACCTAAGCTCAAGCAGCTCTTTAGCTCAGATCCATTTGTCTGTACCTCAGATGTTTTACTTCCAGTGTCAGCTCCGCCACGCTGTGCTGCATGCAGCACCGCATCGTACAGCTGGGAATGGCTGATTTTGCTGCAGTGCTGCAAACTCATTATGTGCTGCCGCAGCATCTGTCAGACTTTGTTTTCGTGTTCATTCTCAAAATTGCTTTTATGTAAATTGCTTTTATATGTGTTATCCATGTTTTAAGCTATAGCATTGGCTTGTGGCTTCCCTGTTGGGTGACTTTGAAAATCACAGGCTATATTTCCAAAGCTGAAAGGAAGCTGCAGAAACTCCAGGTCTGTGCTGATCATCTGATCATGCTGCAGTGCTTTCAGCTCCTTGTGCCTTTGAGGTGCCTGTGCCTCACGTGGGAGTGAAGAGGGTTACCTTAGAGGGAAAATCTGATGAAACTGCTTCAAGAGCTTGTTGTTACATGTGATATCTTGGTGGAATTTAACAGAATAGAAAGGAGAATCCCGACTTAGGATCTGGAACAGAGGTGAAAAACATTAATTCCTCAGGTAGTGTGAATCATTTGGAAATATGTCTGTTTTTACTGAAGAACAGTAATTCCTGTGTGATGGTGAGTAGCTGTTAGTACTACATTGTGGTGAGAATTTGAACTAGGAGCAGTCAAGAAATCCTAATGAATCTTCTCACTCCATTGTTTGCATAACATCCTGTGTATCTACCATTTGGGTTTATTTTTAGTGTTGTTGAATGTGTTTAATATCTTAAAACAAACGTATCCTTGCCTTGCTTGCTGCTTTCTCTGAGATTTGGCTACAGAATGTGATAAATTATCTGCACAAGCTCTTAAAATCTCTTTAAGTTGCCTTCATATAGGTGGTTTTTGTTGTTTGTTTGTTTTGTTTTGTTTTTGCATTGAGCAGAGCATAGCAATGAGTAGCATGGTTTGAAATAGGTTTTCTTTTTCTCTGAAATGAATTGCCACAGATACACTGTGCAGGGCAGAAAGCACAAAATGATCACTGGTGTTTTGAGACAGCTATGAAACAGTGACTTTGTGAAGGTGAATGCGGGAGGAGTGATACAACCTGCTGAGGATGCGGGTGGGGGGAGCATTTTCCTGCAGTGACTGGAAGCTGGGGCTCTCGGTGTGCTGCAGAATGCAGACAGCAAAGGTGAACTCCCAATAGCTGAGAGTGAGAGGTGGATGTGAGGATGGCACAGACACAGTAAAACACTGACCGCTGGGTGTGGAAGAACAGTTGTGCCCTGATGTCTGCATTGGCTGTTCTTGCTGTCACTGGGAATGGGGTGTCACTGGGGCAGGGGGGAGAGCAGGTCTGCCCAGTGTTGCGCTCCATGAGCCTGCACCTTCCCCACCCCTCCTGGAGCAGTGGTGGAAGCAAGCCCCCTTCCTGCAGCACTTCCCTGGCTGTCTTACAGCAGGAACTTGCTCCCAAGCCTCTGCCCACAGATCAACGCCATTCACCTTTCGGTTTTGACACAAGCTCCTTGTGGAGCAGGAGCTGGATTAGGTTCTCCAGTACTTGGGGTCATGTTCGTCACCTTACTGGCATCCTAGGTAAGACAGCAGATGTAGATTTCCCACTTCTTTCCTCCTTTGTAGAAAGGAGCAGCTTGGGTCGGGAAGCCGTGTGGTCCCATCTCAGCACAGCCGAGCCAGTCCTTCCTTCCTGTGAAACATCCTTCCTTCCTTCCTTCAGTCCAGGGAGTGCAAGGGGGAAAAGGACACAAATAACAAAGCAAGGGAGGGAGCAATGTTAGCCAGCCGTGCCCTGGAGAAATGCTAGAGGGAGACCCTCTGCTGCCCTTTGTGACTTCTGTTCATTTTTTCCCTCTCTGCTTCTTGAACACCTTGTCAGAAAAGCATGTGTCCTCTCTTGGCTCTGATCTTCATTTAGGAATGGATTCAGATAAATTAATGCTTGGCATTAAGCCTGCACATTCCTTCATTAGCATCTTGTGTAATGCTTGCAGGAGCATGTGTGCTTCAATTTGTCCGTCTTTTGTCCCAAGTGCTTGTTGTCTGTTGTCCATGAAATGCCAGTGGACTTTAAAAACATAAACACAGGCTGCTTGAGAGCTGTCTCTTTCTTGTGAATTTAGATTGTCAGTTTTCTACCAGCATGAAACTGAATTTGAAACAAAGTTTTTTCATGGTAGTTGTGAAGTTTGGGCATCTTGAAACCTTTCAGCTTTGGCCTTATGGATGTGAGGCTTACAGGAGTTGGGTGAACTTTGAAGTTCCTCATGTGTTCAGTCCTGTGGGAGAAATACCACTCAGAACCTTTCTGCTGGAAATCCTGGCCTGTGTTTCTGGCACCCAAACAGCTTCTTAGCTGCTTACTGAAGGAGGCAGCTAGACATTAGGGAGGATTTTCTCCCTAGAAAGTTCTGGCTCTTTTTCGTACAGTCAATGGCAATCCTAGCTGAAGGGGATGTGCATTCTGCAAGCTAATGGAGAATAACTCAGGAACCATTCTGGATAGAGGGATCAGAGGCCAGGTGTCTTTTTAGCCCTCTCCCACATCAAGGAGAATTCCAACAGCAGCTGCTAAATCCCCTGTCCAGTCCCTGGGCCATTAAGTCACATAGGGAGCAAAAAGCCTTTTTCCCTTGTTCTCAGCCCACTGAAAAGGTGGAACACACAGCACACGTTTGGTCTCTGCCCTCCAGTACAGTGAGACCCTCTCACCTCTTTGGGCAGTTTGCCTGGCCTCTGGTGCAATGCTGGATGTGCTTTGGATGAGATGCCCATCAGCCTTTTGCGACAGTCAGCCTACAGATGAAAATGTTCTGTCCATGAATTTATACAGCATTTGTTCTGACAATTGCCAGGTATTCTAATGCCAGCCTGGCAGCTTGTTTGCAGCCTTCCCATTGTCTGTGGAATGTCACAGGAGAGTGTTCTGTATGGCTTATGGCCTGGCAGCCTGGACTGCATTCCCAGCTTTCCCGCGCCACATCTGCCTGCAGGACCCCAAATTGCAACAGGCGTTTCTTCCAAGGAGGGACAGGGACCCCACAGTATGGTTTCCCCTAAAACTGTTGGGGGTGTGTTGGGGAGTGACACCCACAGCAGAAGAGCTGCTTTGGAACAACACTGACAGGCCTACGGAAATGCTGCTACGCTCAGTATGTACCTGTTTAAAACTTTCTTTTAGGTTGTTCGCAGAGCGGTGCAGGCAGCAGTCTCATCAGTGTCTGAATGTTAATTTGGAGGTTGATTTAAGTCACCACGGCTATGAGCAAACTCTCACAGAGGCTTAAAAAGTTCCTTAAAAGATACCGACTGTCGTCTGTTTGAAAAAGTTATTTTTCTTAGAGTTTTTTTTTTTGTTGTTACCTGAGGGTATTTTCAGCAATAAACTGAATACAAAAGACTCCTGTTAGAATCTTCCAATCTGCCCAGCTGTCTTCATCGCATAAATCACATTTAAGAGAGTGACATAAACTCCTGAATACCTCCTTTCATTTGACTTTGCACTTGCCAGTGAACAAAACGATACATCCTGAAGCTGTGTGCTGGAAGCATGGGGTGCTCCAGCCTGTCGTCATAAGGAAGTCCCAGACTGTCATTAATGGCTGAGACAGCCTGAGCGCAGAGTTCCCAGGAGCTTGTGTTGGGTGACCGTGAACGATTCAGAGATTATTCATTGTGTGTTAGCCAGCCAGCCTCCATTTACGAGTTGTGAAACGCTGTGTCTGAAGTCCACCTAGTGCAAATGACTTCGGGAGGAATCGCTGCTTTTGCAGTGTCTGAGTCAGCGTCTGCGGGCGGGGGATCTGGTTCCTGGTGCCTGCTGCTGCCTCATCTTGCCTGCTGCTTCGTGCTGGTCCTGGGTGGCATGGCGGGGGCTTGCTGGGCTCGGGTCCTGCTGCAGAGCAGACGGGAATTGCCTCTAAAGAGCCCCTGAGCAGGCGGTGGAGACTGGGTTTAATAACAGCAGCCAAGGTCATCTTTTAAAGTGGGATGTAGGTTTTATGGATTGCAGAAGGAGCAGACAGGAGATGGTGCCACAGAGGGCTCTTCTCGCTGTGCGGAGGGTTCCCTTCAAGCAGCTGAAGGATGCTGCTGGTGTGGGGGAGCCCTGCAGTGATGTAACCTAAGCCAGCCAGCCTTCATGCCAGAGGAGTTTCAAATGGCTGACCACTTCCTCCTTCTCTCTTTGTACCAGCGGTGTTAACCCCTGGTGATCCACAGCTGACTGAGCTGAGGAGTGCTGCTTGTCTCCCTCTGCTCTAACAAATGCTGTCCCAAAGCTGCTGAGTTCTGCAGTGTTTCTGGTGCTGCCAGGCTTGTGCACATGTCTGAGCTGATGCAGCTCTGCCAGCATGCGTGCACGCAGCGCACTGCAGGCTCACACAGAGGCAGCCCTGCCACAAGAAGGTTACAGTTCAAACCAAGTCTAAAAACCCTGGTTTTCTCTGGGAGTAACAGCCACTGCACCCATAACCTAATTTGTCTTCCCTGGCTTCTTCAGGGTGCCCTTCTGCCAGTTTGAATTGTTACTAGTTGCAGCCTTCATCCAGCCCCATGCGTTTTGGCTGCAGTAGGGGCAGCCTGTAGTGCAGGGCTGCAGGAGCACTGCTGTCTAGACATCTCAGTGTAGTGCCCTGAAGTGGTGCCAGCAATGTTGTGTTCTGGATCTCGGTTAAGCAGGGCAAGTGTTGAATTTGCGCTGTTGAGGCTGCATCAGATGTGAGGCAGGGCAAGCTGATGAGCCAAAATGAGCCAAGGAAAGTGGTGGGTACCCCAAAGAGGGATTCCCCTGGCAACAGCGGCATGCCGTAGACTTGAAGTAAAGCTTTGAACATGTTTTGGAATTCTAATGATAATGTTTAATAGCATGGATGTTCTTGTTCACTGTGTGGATAGCAGCAGTAATGGTTTATAAAGGTGGATTTACAAAGGAGCAGTTAAAGCTGGCCTTATGTTTTTTCCCATAAAATAATTTGCTGTGTTGTCATCCCACTTTTGTTAAAAATTATTCTGGCCTTTAGTTGCATCCAGTTTTGGGGATGTTGCAGGAGGACATGCTGGAGGTTTCTTAAAATTATGCCTGTAGTCTCTCTCAGTCCTTGCCCAAGCATGTGTGGGTATTGATTTTTAACAGAAGAATTAGTCCTAGATATCTGTTGAGGATTATTGAATTAAACAGCTGTTAGTAGAGATCAAGGAAAAGCAAAAATTTAGATATTTCTTTAAATCTGAATAATCATTTGTAACTCATGTTTTATTTCCTTGTGCTGCCATATCATTAGTCTGAGGGTTTGTGTGGTGCCTTCCAGGACTGCTCAGAACTATGTTCTGTGTGCACAGAATGAAAGGAAAGCACAGGGCAAGGTGAGCAGAGAGGACACAAATCATTTCCCTAAATGTAGCTAAAATTTGGATGTGTCTAAGTCGTTCACAAAGAGTTTTCCCTAACAGTATTAAAAAGTGCTAGAGGATAGTCCTGAGCTATGAATCACTGTCATCAGTGCTGCTTTATGCTTATCCGTGGCGTGGCTTGACCTAGACCTTCCTGTGCATCTCCTAGGAATGTCTCAGGAGATAGCACGGGCAAGCAGTGTCCTGTCCAAAAGGCTGAGGGCTGAATCAAGCAGGAGTTCTTATTCCATCCTAGCTGGCCTTGGAGCCAGAGAGCAAGGCTGATGCACTGATATCCTTAAGCACTCTCTTTGGTCAGCAGGATAACAGTGCCATCTCCAAGGAGCCATTCACCCACACAGCCCTAGGCAGCAGCCTAGGATCAGATGAACAGTGCTGGCCACTCCTCTTTTTTTTCTTTCACTTTATCTGTTTTTTTTTTTTTTTTTTTTAAATCTGTAGACTCTTACATTGACTGCACAGCTTTAGAAGGGTAAACTTTGGCAGTGCTGTCCAAGGAGATGGGCTGTACAAGCACAGAGCTCGGCCAGATTCTTTCCTCAAAGTCAGAATTCCCAGCATAGGAGAGCGGGGAGGTGTGCCGCGGGACCACCCTGTTCCCCTTTGGTTTCAGTGGCAACGCAGCTACCCATGGTGGTGTGGTGCTGCTGCTCAGATGGGTGCCTGCTGCTGAAGTTTTGCTTCTTGCCGCGTTTTGCTGAGCCCTGTGTGCAGGAAGGTTGTGAGCTCTTAGCACAGCACAGGAGCAAACCCAGCAAGGCAGAGCTCTGCAGCCAAGCCCCGCGCAGCGCTGCGGTTAAGTTTGCAGTGCAGGACTGAGCTACCTGCTTTCTTTGTCTGATTGCTGGGTAATAAGGCACTAATGTAATCGCTTCGTGTGGCCACGTAGCTTAACCCAGAGTATAGCCCAATAGCACAGCCCCAAAGATAGCATACTATCTCAGGCCTCATAGTCTTCACTAAAAAAAACGACAAACCAAAAGAAAAAAACCAAACAGAACAATTACCTCTCCTGCC
Organism: Alectura lathami; assembly: GCA_013399715.1. Classification (NCBI taxonomy): domain Eukaryota; kingdom Metazoa; phylum Chordata; class Aves; order Galliformes; family Megapodiidae; genus Alectura; species Alectura lathami. The sequence continues at coordinate 93,543 of VXAV01006233.1, forward strand.
ATATATATAGCTCTTGTCTTAATGTATCTAGAGTGTTATTTGGCTTTTTCCACTAAAGATGACCTTATAGGTAGGTCTGCTCTTAGCTGTGTATTGGTTTTCTGCTGTGAGTCCACCAGTTCCCATTCACTGTTTATGGGGTTCTCTTGCCTGTGGTGCAGGACTTGGCCCAGAGTCTCAATTTGGACTTTGAAATACTTCTCCTGTGTGTCAGGATTTTTCTGTGTTCTGGGCTTGCCATTGCTTTCAGCTTGATGGCTTCTCTACAGTTGTCTTAGTCTCCTTTCCTCTCTATCATGCAAACTGTTAAAGAGACTGCTGAACTGATGGCAGTGGATGAGTTGCTTTTGGAAAATGCAGGAGAGGAAAGATCACTTTATACTCGCCCTGCATCTTGTATTCTTACCCCAGCAACCATTGCTGGCCATATCCAGAGATGTATTTTGGACTACTCAGATTGTTGATCACCCATAGCAGTTCCTAACAACCTCTGTGCCATTAGTGAAAAGAACTCTCATCTTCACACTGAGGCAGGGTGCAGTTTCAACAAGTCCTAGACCTTCTTGCTTGCTCATCATGGTTTCATATAGTGTGTTTCACTAACTTTGCTTATGAAAATCTACATGGGAGACAGTGTCAACTTAGTAAAGTCAAGATACCTCACATCTACTGCTTCTTAAACTATCTGCTGTGACTGTTACCCAGTTTAACAAGGGTTATAGCTGTTACTAGCACAGCTGTGAATTTGTATGTCCCAGTTCTTTCTCTGTCTTCAAACTTGTGTTCTTCCTACTTCAGGTGGCCAAATATAGTTTTAAAGATGAGAAGCTCCCTTAGCTTGAATCATTCTCCTTTGTGAGAGTTTAAGCTAGTTACGAGGATTACATGTTGCTCTTGCAGATGAGGAGAATGTTGTTCATTGAGGCTGGCATAAAACTACCTACCTAATAAATAGGATTAAAAAAATGCAAATAAGGATGTTAAATAATCTGTTGACAGCTATACCTTGAGTTGTGACATGAGACCAGCATATTCTCTCTGTGAAATTGTGTTGCTGCCACCTTATAGGGCCTCCACATCTAGGCAAGTGTGGAGTCAGAGCCCTTCTAAAACAGCAGATGTTGGACAAGCATGGAGCTACCCATGTCTGTCTTCAGATTGTGTTTTCAAGTTGTTTGGCCACACACAGTACTCTTGGAATTTAAAACACCAAGCCTTCCAGAAGGACAGGAGCAGGTCATCTACATCACCTTCTGAGGCAGCTTCAGGACCAGTGGACTTAGCAGCAGACCCAGATGCTGTCTTTGCTTTGGCTTCACCTTAAAGCTCTGCCCTCCTCCAAGAGTGCACTGAAGGCTGGTGTGTGTATGAGATAAGACAGTTCTTTACACTTTATGTTAAGCTGTGTTGTTGTGCAATGTGGGAGAGAAAGTTTTTACAGCTGGTAGAAGTCAGGAAGCAAAGCAGAGCTGCTCCTTTGCCCAGCATGCTGGAGATAGCAGAGCCCTATCCATGAAGAGCCTCTATCCATGGTTTCCATCTCTGCCTTAGCCCTGCTTCCCCCAGTGCCTGATGCAAATCTAGCAGGGCAGAGATTTTCCTACTTCTATGATTATAAGCAGGGCTCATCTTCCATACTTGAGGCCATTACATTTGTCCTGGATCAGACCACAAGTATGTCTAGCTTAGTATTTTTGCAGTGGCCAAGAACAGGGCCCGAGGGTGGAAACCTCGGGCAAACCTGCAGGAGGTAGTTCTTGCCTGCTCTGCCAGCTCTTTGTGGCACAGGCAGCTACAGAGCTGGATGTTACTACCATTAGATTTATTAACCCTCAAGAGATGTCCTGGGTTAATTAAGATTGTCCCACGACAGGGCCTAACCGCCTCCCTCACCACCCTCACCCCTCACAGAGGCCGGGTAGAGGAGTGAGAAAGGCACGATTGAGGTCAAAGATAACTGGTTTACTTAAAATGGCAAAGGAATGCAAGATAATGATATGAAAGGAATTGAGAGCAATAAATCTGACAAATTGGAAAAAATGTATACAGAAGAACGGAGTGTCTCCTAACTGTGTGTGTCCACAGTAGCAATCAGAAGCAAAAGGGCAGAGCTCACGGAACCCGGAAAGCATGTGGGAAGGGACAGGAGCATTCTGGGGGCTGTATTTTTCCCTTAGCAGCCCTCCCACCTGTGTCAGCTTATTACATGATGTCATGATGTGGAATACTTGTGGAAAACCATGACAGATGTCTTATACTACTTTTATCAGTCTGCCTCAAACCAATGTAAACTTCAAGCATCCAGCACCCTGTGGCAAAGTCTGGCAACTTATCTATGTGTCACGAGGAGCAGCATCTCTCCTTGTTTGTTGTGATTACGGAAACAGTGAACATATGATCCTTATCACTCTTCTCCAAACTATTCATAATATTAAAGGTCTCTGTCATATTCCCCCTAATCATCTCATTTTCAAGGCTAAATAATTCTCATCTGTCAGTGGTTTCCTCTTTAGAAGCTGTACTTTTAATCATCTTTGTGATGTATTTTTTGTGGCTGTCAGCAGAGGTTCAGATAGAACCAGAACCACAAACAGCCTTGGAGATGCTGGCACGCTATGTAGTTGGTACAGTGGCAAATTAATGTTTTCTTTTTTGTGCTGTAGTTCTTTACTACTAACTTACAATACTGGACTTGATTTTTTACCACTGTGGAGCAGTAAGTGGGTGTTTTCATGGCAGTATTTATGATACACCCAAGGCTTCGGTCTTGAGTAGTTGCGATAAGCTCAAAGCATATTATTTTATATGTCAAGTTAGGATGTTTTTTCCCATGTGTGTAATTTAGAATCATAGAATCATTAAAGTTGGAAAAGACCTCTAAGATCATCTAGTCCAAACATCAACTCATTGCCACATGTCCGCATGGTTTCATGTCCCTAAGTGCAACCTTTACACATTTCTTGAACAGCTCCAGGGACAATGACTTCACCACTTTCCTGGGCTGCCTGTTCCAGTGCTAGACCACTCTTTCTGAGAAGCATTTTCTCCTAATATCAAGTCTGAACCTCCCCTGACACAACCTGAGGCCATCACCTCTCATTGTATTGCTAGTTACGTGGGAGAAGAGATCGACCCACACCTTACTACAGAATCCTTTCAGGTAGTTTTACAGAGAGATTATGTCTGTTATGCTAATCTGCACTATTTCATCTGTCATTTCCTTGATGAGACTTGGAAGGTCTTATCACGGTCAGTCCTTGTTTCCATGACCCTGTTCTGAGTGTCTTCAGTTGCTTTTAGGTACATGGTGGAGGAATGCTTTGGTCTAGTGTAGTATGGCGGTGAGGGCAGCTGCTGGGTTGCTGGTGTCCCATGGGGGCAGCAGCTCCTCCAGGAAGATGTGAGTTCAAGTTGAAGTACACATCCATGGAGGTAAACCATTTCTTCTGAGGTGCTTATATCATAGAATCATAGAATGGCTTGCGTTGGAAGGGACCTCAGAGATCATCTAGTTCCAACCCCCCTGCCATGGACAGGGCTGCCAGCCACTAGCTCACTAGATCAAACTGCCCAGGAACCCATCCAGCCGGCCTTGAACACTTCCAGGTTTGGACGGGGCATCCACAACTTCTCTGGGCAGCCTGTTCTGCGCCTCACCACCCTCTCAGTGAAGAACTTCTTCCTGACATCCAACCTAAACCTCCCCTCTTTCAGTTTTACCCCATTCCCCCTTGTCCTACCATTATCCACCCAATCAAAAAGTCAGTCCTCCTCCTGCCCTTTAAGCTCCTTTCAAGTATTGGAAGGCCGCAATCAGGTCTCCCCGGAGCCTTCTCTTTTCCAAGCTACACAGTCCCAACTCCCTCAACCTTTCCTCACAGGAGAGGTGCTCCAGCCCTCTGA
>VXAV01006234.1:0-57167 GCA_013399715.1 Alectura lathami
AAAAAAAAAAAAAAAAGAGTGGCTGAGGAGCGAGACTCAGCAAGAAAATTCAAGCTGTGGTGACTGTTTTGTAACACAAAAATGTGGAAATTGGGGGAAAAAGGAAAGATCAAGCGGATGTTGTCTTGTGACATCCTGAAGTAATTCCTCCCTCTTAAGGTTCATGATATGCAAATGCCAGCTTCTGGATTATAGCTGCAGTGATGTACCAAATGTTTTCTAGCATATCCTATTGTGAGCAGAAATATCAGTGTCATCAACAACTTGTGTGTAAATATGACTCATAAATGATTTCTGAGAGATGTGATTTATTTTTCATATTTTTCAAGATGCATTCCATTTCAAATAAAGAGGTATCTATTGAAAGAGTTCTCACTATGTTGGAGGAGTGGTTGTTTGGGCTGTTTTCTAGCTTAAAAATGATTTAAGGCCTGATCCAAGCTTTCCCTGTGTCCAAGTGCCTAAGAGGAGTGCTTTTCACCTGCGTAGATCTCTTCTGAAGGAAAGGCCTACGTAGCTGCTGTAATTAGTCTATACGTAGCACGATTATGAGGCTTAGAGCCCTCAGCCTCTCTCCTTGCTGTGTGAGATGTGCGCACCCACACTGAGTCCCACCAGTTTCAGTAATGCTCTGCTTGGCCTCAAAGTCAGTCCACACACAACAGATCCTAAGGACACCGACTTGTGGCTTGTCATCTTGACCGGTGAGTGCCTCACTATGTAGGACATTGGGAATCTAAAGTGAAGTATTAAATGTGTTCCATTGCTCTTTTTTTTATGCATCTGAAGTGCTGTAATTGAATTCCAAGTAACATGAAAGTAGTCCAGAAGGACCACTTCCAACTTCTGGTGTACCCTCCCACCAGTGACCCATTTTCTTAAAGCTTTGCGTGAGAAGAAATGAGATACAGGGAGAAAAATGTGGGATGACTCCTGCTACTTGGGGCCGTCTGCACAACTGTGTCTGTTCCGGAACTCCCATGTGGTGTGTTGGAATTGCAGCAGGTGTTGGTTTTCAAGCACCTTCCGAAAGTGCATTAACTTTAGTTTTGTAGTGGGCATATATAAACCTAGGCTTGCTGGTGCTGCCTGCCTTCCCTGGAGACATGCCAGCAACCTCTGCCGTAAGCAGGTTATGGTTGTAACGAGTAGAAGGTTCTCTTTTTCCTTGGTAAACCTCTGAAGTGTTTGCATTTGAACTTAAAGCATTGCTTATGTATCAAATATTAGAGAACTAACCTCTCACAAATGCTGATTCTCAGCAGCTTTGAAAAGCTTGCAATTAAGGGTTTCTGGATTTATTTTCTACTCAAGTGCCCATGGTTGCTTACAGCTGTCAAAGATGTCCCTTATGAGCTTTTACCAACAATGATAGATAAGCGTCTCTGAAAGGGCATAAATATAGCGGAACAAGAATTTCATTATTTGGCATTGTTTCTGTTCCTGCGTCAATGGTGATGTCTTTACAAAGGTGTCCAGAAACTGTGTTTCTCTGTTCTAAGTTTTGACTAAGTAAATCTGCCCACAAACTCAGCGTACATGTGCAATGATCCTGGAAAGGCGACCATTGTTTTCTTGTTGCGGAATATTGTTTTAACAGGTTTTTTTCAAGATTTTTTTTTTCTGATCCAAATCAAGATGAGATGAACGTTGAAGCTTAGAAATCCATGCAAGGTTCAGCAATTAAAATCTGCAGGTCTGATTCAAAATTCATTGCAATCAACAGGAATTTTTTCCAGGCTAAGACAGATTTTGACCTTTAGTAAGAATGGTGGCTCATTTTCTTTTTCAGTTCAGAAAACAAACAATTGAAACCTCAGAAGCAAGGCCTCTGCCCATAATCTGTGCCAATAGTGACAACGTAGCGATTAGTGTAACTAACATTCTGGCCTTTCATCTTTTCCAATAAACTGAGGGCGAGAGTAGTAAGAAGATGGAATAATGCCCATGTTTTCAAAACGTAATAAAATATGGAAGAAGACCCATTTGAACAGCTTTTTTTTCCCTCTCAGACTAAATCTACACTGGAATGATTTCTAACAGTTTTGTCCAGATCCATTGAATTCACAGCAGTGCTTAAATGAAACAATTTTCTTTTTAATCGAACCCAAATCAGATCTAAAGCAAAACCTTCACTTGTCTGATTGTCTGTTTCCAAGCAGCAACATCTCAGCCCTTTCTAGACAGTGCCTGACTTTCGTCCCATATCTGATATTTTTAGATAGACTGCCAGCCGTAGCCTTTTAAACAGCTTATTTCCAAGTTAAAGCTACAAACAGCACTGCGGAGGCTCTGGTGTTCTTGATAAGGTTTTCTTCTGTCTTTGCACTGAGAGATTTTTGACTTGTGAGATAAGGACCCTGGAAACACCACACTGCTGACAGTGCTGCCTTCTGCTCTTGGTGTTGAAGGTAAAAGCTGAACCCCGCAAGGTGTCCTGACAGCCAGAGGACCTGGGAGTGCTTGGGAACTTGCTCAGCTACTGGTGGGTGGGGGCTCAGGCCTAATGCTGTGTGCTGAATTTCCAGGGAAAGTGGTATCACTTCCTGGCTGAGAGGCCCGGATTGGAGTCATCTTGCTAACTGCCACAAACTTGAAGCCTGTGCTCTGGACAAACTGCCTGCTTTTATTGCAGCATTTACAAGTTGTCCTAAAGAGACACTGTAGGGAAAGCCAGAGGTGTTTTGTTTAGGTTTTTGGAAAAAGTATCAAAGCAGAGACATTTACGCCAGCGTAGACTAATCACAGCCACTTTGAATTGGGCAACTGTACAGCTCTTCGGAGTCATCCTGATAGATGTCTCTATCAGTGCCAGCCACCACTGCATGGAAAATGGTTGCTTCGAGGGTGGCTTGGTTTACCTTTTGTGCAAAAGGGTGCATTGACGACAATGACAGATTTCACATAAACAAATTTTTTATTGACCATGCTTCATAATCGTTGTCTTGCAATAGTTTGTAATCAGCCATAGTAGATGAAATGTACCAGTAAATACATATAGGATGACTAACCATTACAATGAGGCACGCTGTGCTCTGTGGTTAGTAGAATATTTTAAATGAGACAATTTACCACACGTTTTGTAATGCTTCCAGCAAGATGAGGAAATCACTACTTTTGTTTTTAAGATCTTGTCAGTGTTTTGTAAATATTTCTGCTATTTATGACTGTACATATGGTTTTGATTATAACTTGCAGGAGACTCAAGTATTGTGTCCCATACTGTTTTGGAGGTGATTATTTCTTTATCTGTAATTTTTGACCATCTTTCGTACCTCAGTGCATCCTTTGCACCTACTGCCACCTCCAAGGCTAAAAACATGGCATTGAGCAAGCCAGGGCTCTGTCAAAGCAGCAACCCAGCCTGTCCTCGGCCGCGGTACTGGGCCTGGGGCCCTCTGCGGGAGAAGCTCTCCTCCACTCTGCGGCATGCTCTGGGCCTGGGCCCACGGGTGATGGCTGCCCATGCTATGCCAGCTCCTCTCTGCAGGGCCTTCGGCCCACTTGTGTGTCATATCTCTGCCTCGAGGAAGGGGAAATTCAGGACCTGGGCCCCAGGTTGTGCAGGAGCAGGTCAGGTGCTCGGGAGAGATGATGCCTTGGTCGTCAGGCCGAGCACAGCTGCAGCATCACGGCTGCCCCAGCACTGTGGGGCAGCTGGGGGATGGCGGCAGGGCCTGTCCCGCTGGGTGGAACATGACAGGGCCTGTGGGAGGCTGCAGCAAGGCGGCATGGACGCCGTCCATGAGGGGTTTGGCATTGTGTTTGGGTGGCTCCTGCTGGCAGTCATTGCCAGCACTAGTTGTTGTGCAAGCACCCTCAAAAGTGGAGGGAATTGAAGTTATTACCCATTTCCTGAGCTGTTCAGCTCCTCTGTTTACCACAGATTGCAAGGGCAAAGAGAGGTTATCAGCCCGTGATAAGTTGGAGGGATGGTACAGATATGAATCCAGCATTAGAGGAGCTTTTCCAGCACTGGAACTGCCTTAGCTAAAGCACATGAAAAACAAGAGAAGGAACTGATTTTCTTCTCTGCTTGTTTTATTACCATTCTGCTGTCACTTGACCATTCCATTCAGAAGTCAGGAGTTGTGAGAGAGATTCTTTTAGTCGTAAACACTTATCCCCAACAAATGCTTTTCCACCAGATTTTTTTTTTTTTTAAGTAGAACCTGATTGATTTGCAAGGCTGTAGTAACCCACAGACAACTGGCTCACCCAGCTCTCTACCAAAGGACACATGCTGAGAGCAAGGCTGCTCCAGGTGCTTGCACAACTGCCCCTGAGCCCTCCGTGGGGCTGAAAGTTCCCCCTACCCCTTGTGCCAGCAGTTGTTGCAACACGCAGATGACCTTGCTAGGGGCTTTTCTTGTGTGCAAAGTAAGATGAAGAGGTGAAAAATTAGTCTCTTCTTTTAAAAGTCAGCCTTGAACTGGAAAAACTATTGCTTTATTTGCTTTTTGGGGCTGCTACTACTCTTTGCCAGCCACGGAGTAATGCCTCAAAGTCAGTTGGACGTGTGCTGGCCACTTTTTCATTTTATCACGGACAGCTAATATTTCCTGTTCCACTAAGCCATGTCCCCCTGGTCCTTGTTCCTAGTGCTTGGCTCCTAAGCAGAGTCACAGCTCCTGTCACAAGGCAGCGGCTGTGCGCTGATCGGTGTGGAGGCGATGACTGGGGCATCAGCGGCAGGGAAGTCACGCTGACAGCCCTGCTCCCCGGCGGCGCGTGGTCAGCATTCCTCACCAGGGCACCTAGCAGGCCTGGGAAAAGGCTGCAGGGTCTGTGGGGTCTCCAAATAAGTCCCAGTGTCCTTCCGGAGCCGAGGGGGCAGGGAGTGATGGTTGCTGATCCCTTCCCAAGCGGAGGTGGAGTCAGACGTGTGGAGCATCTCTTTGTAACACTGCAGAGCCCAGAGTGGTGGTTGCAACGTTGTGAACACAATGCTTGGTCACAAAGGACGTCTAATGTCCAAGAGGGCAGTAAGGCATTATAAGTGACGATAGTCATAACAATAAGGCATTTTTGTCCCATTGCTAGGGAAAAGCCACAAAGCAAAAAAAAAACAAGTGAGTGCATGGATGTGTCTGGGATGAAACTGTGATAATTTCTACGTCTAACCCCTGGGCCAGCTCCTGCTTTGAAGGACAATCCTGCAGGCAGTTGAGAGGAGCAGCTGTATGGGAGCAGGAGCTACTGCCCCAGGGAAGCCACTGCAATCACTCCCTAACAACTTGGAGATTGTTCCTCTGAGTTTTCCTGAGGGTTTAATCAGCTCATCCTGGGACACAGCCATCTAGTGTTGTGAAATGGGTGCTCTGCCATCCTCCTGGTCCTGAGCCAGCCAGGTGGGAGGCTCGGGGCATGGCTATGGGCAAGAGGTGACTCGGGACAGGCTGCCAGGCTCGCCTGACAGCTGTCAATAGTGGTGGAAGCTGATGGGAGAAGCCTTCTTGGGTGCCCCTGCTGCAATGGCATCGGTGCAGATGGAAGAGGAAAGGCCTCATCTCTGGTGGTCTCGGAGGTGCTCACTGCTCCTTGTTGCACGCTGTGCGAGTGCTACCGCAGAGGATGGCCAGTGGAACAAGGGATCCTCTAGAAAGCTGAGTAGGGGGTTCTGAATCAGCTTCAGCCCTGCAGTTTGGCTGAGTTTGTAACATCAGAAGCTCAGCTGACCTGCCCTGAGCTGGGGCTTGGGAAGGTGCTCTGAGCTGAAGGCTTCAGTAAGTGTTATGGTCACATCTTGAGGACAGCGATCCCCTTTCCCCACAAAGAGTCCCTGGCAGCCTGAGTGCAGGCATGCAGCATCTGTGCTTGGCACCGCTATTTACGAATTTGGGAAATCCTAGTGGAGGCCAGAGGTGCATGTTTGACAGAAGGCAGTGGCAGCCTTTCCCTGGACACATGGGCGAGTCATGAACAACACGAAAAGTTGTTTTTGAGCAGCAAGTAGCACCATAGTTTTTCTCCCTCGGGTTCTTCTTAATTCCACTCATTTCAGCCACGGAGACATCCACCAAAAGATATTTTCTTTCCAAAATGTAATTTAAAAAAAAAAAAAAATTGGTCATTTTCCTCTTAGCTGATATTGTGCAGCAATCTGTTCTGCCACTGAAGCTCAGTGCACAATGGTAAGTGCTTACACAGGTAACTTCAGTGCAGTATTTAATTGTTGTTCTGGGCAATGGCACAACTCTAACAATGCATAGCCTGCATAAAGGAAAGATTACATATCTGCAAAGCTGGCATGGCTACAAAGATCATTTTGTTGGCTTTGATTTCCTAATGTTTTAATTTACTGAATCTTCAGAAGATGTAGTAGTTACATTTTGGAACATGCGCTTCAGGATTTTTTTCAATGCACTCACTTAAATGAAGTCAAACCCTTAAATCAAGCTGAATTCAAGAGAAGTAATGTAGTTTTGCTGAGCTCTGGCTATGTGTAGTTTTTCTCCAGCCCTCTTCTCCCACCCTCAGTGGGCTGCTGGGTAGCTCTGCACGCCACAATCCTGGCAACCGCTGCACACCTTGCTGATGGGGTTGGTGTCCTGTAATGGTGCTGCAGCTTTTGGTCAGCCACAGGTACACAGCCATCATCTGTGAGGTTTCTCTTGTGCCAGGTCACTCCCTTCTTGGGGAAGGTGTTCCTGAGCCTCTGTGGTCAGGCAGCCTTCTGACGGAAAATCAAACCCTGCATCCAGCAGCACAGCGATCGAAACCCCAGATCCCAACACCAATGCCCCTGAATGAATGTTCTTCAAGAGTATCTTTTTCTGTTATAAATTTAGACAAAAAAAAAAAAAAAAAAAAAAAAAAAAAAAACCCANTATTAGCTACATCTTGGCTGCAGTGATTGAAATGCCAGCATGGCTTCCAGCGTGTATTTGGTGATGGTGCAGCCTGCTTTGCCTCTGCGGCCGTTGTTGCTGTCTTTGTGCTGCAGGCAGGAGCGAGTTAAGGTGCACTGAAAACAAGGATGAGTCTGAAAGCACTGCTTATTTATGTGACACTCCTAATAGTTCTTCTAATCTCATGCCTTGTGGCCTTTTCTAACCTTGACTTTATGCAGCTGCCGTAAAATCCAGCAGCTCCCCAGCCCCTGCCTGGAAGAGACTGGCTCACAGTGGCAAGGACTGGAATGTACCATTTTGGAAAGAAAAATGCTTTTATAACCTAAAGAATTCCCAGTTCATGGAGAAATGTGTGCCAGAGGACCAGGACGTCACTCAGCGTGATACTTGTGCAGGTGCTTTGTGCCAAGGAGCAGGCAGCGACTTTCACATCCTCAGAGGTGTGTGCAAGTAAAGCACCAGGGCTGAGGAAAAATGAATCTATTGAGCAGCCAAAGGGGTTAATAACTGCTCTTCTGAGAAGCTGCTATGTCCTACATCTTCTTGCAGCTCAGGATGTGAAGAATGTTTGTTACCAGAATTTTTCCTATTTGGAGTTCACAGAGCTCTGGGATCAGTTCAGCTTGCAGCTGGCACTGAAGCTGAAGACCTCGTGTCCATGTGCATGGAGACCTGCTGAGAATAACGATGTGTGCACCCCAGAGCGGGAAATGGAGGGCTGTGTGGTGAGCACCACTGGGAAATTGCTCAGATTCTTCCTCCATGGTCCCTTGGTGCCCTGCGAAGGCTTCGTTGTGGAGGAGATGTGCTGCTGGCAGTCATGAGGCAGGCTGATGGGAAGCTAACAGCTGAGCAGACCACACAACACACACCCATTTCTCTGATCAGCTGCGTGGCCTCCTTCGCAATGCTATCTCCCAGTGACACAGGCCTGAGGGGAAAGGACACACTGCACGTTAGCGTGTGGCCTTTACTCTGAGCCTGTCCAGCAGCACATGGAGAGCCCCAGTCCTTCAGGGGGGCAGTGCATTGGTGAAATGGCTGAAGAAATACGGTGACACCAAAAGCAGTGGCTCTGTGCAGAGTTCTGGGGGCTAGGGGACACCAAGGCCCATCCCCGCCGCTCCCCAGGCTTCCCATTGATGAAACCTGCCCGAATGTGTAGAAGGAACAGTTAAAGCAAGCCAACAGGGTGGTCATGGAAATAAAGAATAAAGCTCTGGAGTGAAGCTATGGTACCACAGAAGTCCATGACAAAATTTCTTTGACTTCAGAGAAGGTCTTTGTCCTTTAAGAAGTTTGGGATCCTCTGTGCCCATTCAATTGCCAATATGAAAAATAAATTAATAATAAAAAAAAATCAGTTGCATTAATCACTGTTTGGTTTAGTGTCTTGGTTAATGGGAAAGGAGAACTAGGCACCAAAAAGGAAAAGCATCAGGTATTCAAATATTCATCCTCTACTACAGCAATTTCTGACAATTAAGTCCTATAGGCCCCCAGGAGAACAGGCAGGGCCCACTGCTGAAGTGCTGAAGCTTGTTGAGATGCTGAAGGAGCTCGCTTGACAAATGGCCCCCAGTTTTGTACATGGGCCCCTTGAGGAGACAGCTGGGCTGGGCTCCAGTCTGTCACAGACGTCCCAACACAATCCCCCCTTCCTTTGTGAAGTCAGAATTGGTCAGTTGTAACAAAATAGGTGTCACTCATTAGTGATTCCATTCTGCTGTCTTTCTCACTACTTATTCCCCTGCAGCAGGAACAGGCATTAGCCTCTTCTCAACAATGTCTAAATTGCTGTTAACAGAGTTTTGTGAGTCATTTGTTACATTCCTGATAATAAAACATGAGAAAAACAAGCACGACAGCACCAGATATCATCCTAGGGAAGGGCATGCACTGATGGGAAAGTGCAGTCTGCCACGACAGATTCATCCTGCTCCTATCAGTGAAACCTGTACACATCCTGATGTGCCAACAGCTGCTTAAAACGTTCCTGGAGAGTGGGGACTCCATGAGGGCTTCCCAGCACCCCAACTCCCCTTGGAGGGTACAAGTCACCCAGAGGTGCCCCTAAACAGAGACGCCTGGCTCATCTTGGTAGCACTGCAGTAGCCTGCCATGCTTAGGGCTGGCCAGGTCCTAATGTTTTGGTCCAAAGAAAATTCCCATCTCTAAACACTTCAGAAAAATGACCTAGCTAAAATATTTCCCTGAGCTAATGAAGCTTGGACTCATTTTTAATCTTGTTTGGAAGCTTAAATTATATGGACACGGTCCTAGGCAGCTGCTGTGGGTGACCCTGCTTGAGCAGGGGCTGGACCAATTGGACCCAGAAGTCCCTTCCCACCTCAACCATTCTGTGATTCTGTGAAACCTGGGAGTCCTGAAGGGTGTGAGGGATTCGTGTTTCTCCCCATCACTCTTCATAAGCTTCATGAACAGTGCCTGTGTTGAGCTGGTGCTCAGCGTGGGCTGTGACCCTGGGGCCCTAGTGGTGGAGACTGGAGGTCCCCTGTGTAAGCAGCAGTATGTAGCTGGCAGCAGTCCTCAGTGCCACTCTCACTAAAGGACTCTGAAAGGTTTGCCACTAATTGTCTTCCCCTGTGGCAGCTCATCATAGTACAGACTTAAAACTCAGGAGGTCACGCTTGCCAGCTCCTGGGGATGGCCCTGCCTGTTTAGTTTGCTGTTTCTTGTCATATCTGTGCTAGGCTTGCTGCAAGCCCTGGGAATGCCCCTCTGCTGTGGCAGAGGTCAAGCCTGACAGGACATCAAGAAGGCGTGGAAATCTTCGCTCATGTTGTTTTCCTTCATCTTCAGACAGAAATCAATTTTTGGACCTTTAAATTGGGAAGTGCTGGTGGGAGGTCTGGCTGGAAGTGGTGGTTCTTCCCTCAGGAGACAAGGAGGTCATGCTTCTTCCCCTCGAGTTGGCTGCGGCCACCACCGAACCCAGGAGAGCAGCAGGCAGCACTGTGGGGCAGAACCCCTCGTCTTATGTCTCTACAGCACAGTGATAGCAGAATGGTTGCACGGGGCTGGGCATCCTGTGCCTTGAGGATGTCACAAATAATAACAAGGCAATGTTATTGTTTAATGACTGCTGTGCTGTGAATCCCACAGACTGGTTGTGGCATGATGGATGTTGTTATTAGCCCTCACTGTAAGTGTCTGCTCTTCCGAGAAGAGAAGTATTCTTCATAACATTTGCAAAGCAGAGATGGATTTAATCCAGCTCACCATCTCCTCTGTTCTGACTCAACTTCTTGCCCAATTGCTCTGTTTTGCCCCAAATCTGTTCTTCTGTGAGTACGCCCAGCTCACAGCAAACATCTCCACCCCTAGCACAGGCAGGGAGGTGTTTGCGTGATGTTGCTGTCAGTGGATGGTTTATCTAGTTACAATTCCCATGGCTCCAGTTCTGCGAGTGCTTACACACAGACCTCATTCTGCTGTGATGGCAAGGGTGAAGGCCAGCGTTTATGAATCATTTCCTCCTGGCTGTGGCAATGAGGTTGGTTTGCAGAATGAGTCATGGAGGAGCAGCCCACAGCAGCAACAGTCCCCAAGAAAAAGACCTTCAGGTTGTAAGTAACCCTCAGAGATAGCAGCCAAGTTACCATCACCATTTACCATCCCTGGTCACTGAAGTCTTTGTTTACTTGAAACTGTGGGTACAGTGGGTACTGTATGTCAGGTATGTGAGAAACCATGCTTCTCCTGGAAGTATTGCAAGGCTTGCACACATGGCAAACCAGGTGTTGTGTAGCTGTGTCCCTCACCGAGCGCCCTGGAGCAGAACGGCAGAGGTGGCATTGCTGCAGGTTTTGGTGTACACGTTAGCACTGAGGAGCCACCAGTGTGCTGTGGTGTTGTGGGGTGCCCAAGAAGCCCATCCCTGTGGTGCAGAGTGCAAAGCTAAAAGGGCTGAGAGGTTGTGCATGACCCAGGGTAACACTTTGAAATAACATCAGCAATTTACCACATAGAGGATGCGTCCTCCCTCTCAGGAGACCCACTTTTGGGCAAGCTTTCAGGGAAAACATTCAATTCTGTGAGTGCTCCTGCTGAAGCTGTCATACATCTCCATGCTCACCAAGACTTGCTGGGCTTGTTGCAGGGGACACTGGGGAGCTGGCAGCAGTGGCAGAGGCAGCCACAGATGGCATAATCCTTCCGTTGCTGCTGGGGCTGCTTCAGAAAGCCGTGTGCTTGTACAGTCTTCACACCTCCCCAAGGCTTTGCCTGGCTCCAAGCAGAAGCATCTTCTGCCGCATCTCCTGCAGAGCCCCCCCAGGTTCTGCACAAGGGCAGTGCCTTGGTACAGCAGGGAGGGAGGCTGTCTTTGAGAATGGGAAGCACAAGATGCAATGCCCATCTGTGGTCTCCTGTGAGAGCAGAGTGCAAGGCCAGAGTGGCTCCAGCAGCAGAGCGGATTTCGCTGCTCCCCGCTCACAGTGACAGACACTTCCTCATTTTTAAAATAACCAGCAGCATGAAGTCTCAGCATTTCACACATTTGAAGGCTGGATTGTTTCCTCTGCAAGTAATCCATAGCCATCTCCAATTGCTGCAGAAAGACAATGGTTATCTTAATAATATAACGTCCTGTGTTGGATGCTTTCAATGCTATGACTTCATCACGATTAACAGAGTCCCTCCAAAGCACAACAGTAATTGTCACATATGCGTGAAGGTATCGTTCATCCTCAGGGATTTAGAGCTCTGTGGCATAGTATTAATGGATATAATCCCTCTGCTCAGTTTAGGACTTCAAGACTTTCTCACATATCTTCAGTATCTTCAGAACTGTTAACCACAGTTCTCAGGAAAAGCCTGAATGTGAAACACATGTTTCAGCAGGGTTCTAAATCCTCACAGCCAGCCTTTTGCTTGAGAGGCTTCTCTTTTTGCCCCCTCAGGAGCTTGTTGATACTGTTGTTCAAATGCACAGTAACTCTTGGAGGTCTGGCCTCTTTTGTGCCTACTGAAAGGCAGCAGATTGTCCTCTTGAACTGACCAGCAATAACTGGGGAAGGGATATAAGATAATTTTCGAGTTGCACAATGCTCTTCCAGGCTGGACTGTGGCTGTTTTCCTAACAAGGCTTCAGCCTTCTGTTGGGTGCCCGTAAATCCATAACATACAGGACAGTACTTGAAAAATCATTCCACATTTTCATTTTCCCTTTTGACAGAAAGTTGTCACAATTTTCTTTACACAACTTAATAGTGAATCCTCTTATTTGGTTGCAATGTTTAAGGCTTTGTATTTTATGTATGTTAATAGCATTAGGACACATGTATGCATAGTCATAGTCAGCACTGAGTTATTTTTCCTTTATGATCACTTTTTTTGGATCAACCCTCTTGTGTGCAAGTCAGTGATAATTACTTCCAGCTTTCCTTTTCAGATTTGCTTTTTCCTTTGCTTGAAATCTTTTGTCATAAATCTCTTTGGAGAAGGCAGAGTGAAATGTCCCACCTGTCTGTAATACTGCACGGCTCCTGGGGGAAGGCTGTCCTCCTCCTGCTGTGTTTGCATGAAGCAAGGGAATTCCTCCATGGCCTGTTGTTAGTTAGCACTCGGCGTCAGCCATATGTGAGGCAGGAGACGAGGAGATGGCCCAGGAGGGAAATCCTGCTTGTGAAGAGTTTTGAGCCTTCAGATCCGGCCTCAAGTGTGAAACACAGCATCCTGCTCCCATAGCTCTGGTGTTGTTTTTTGCACACCGAATGTCCACCGTGAAATGGCCATTTTTCTTGCTGTCCCCACTTTCTTCCTTCCAACACATCATCAGCATAAAGCATGCAGAGAAGTGCTCAGGCGTTTCCTGTGCTCATAACCCTGTCTGCTGAGGGAGATTTAGTCTCATCCAGTCAAAAGCTTGAGTACCAAGTGTCGATGTATCCCTTCTACACATACTGTATGCAATTGTGGATGTTTTTTCCCTGCACTGGATAAAGCACTTCAAGCGTTCCTCTCACTGCAACTGCTGGGCAGCAGGGGCATTTTTGCTTAATATTATGTATCACATGTCTAAATATAATAGCATTCTACATTTTACATAGACCGCCTCTTTATATACACATCCTATATATACACAACATACATTGTAAAACTATTAGTAGAAGTTTTTGGATTTTGGGGGATGTGAAGAACTCTTGTCAGCAATGGGGCTGATCTGGCTGGAGCAGTGGCTTTAGGCTGTGGTCTGTGGGCCTGTCAGGGGTTTTCAAAAGGAACTGCAAGAAGCAAAAGCCAGTAGGCTTAAGTATCTCCATCCACAGGCCTACACATCATGCACTACAAAAGTCTTACAGGTCTGAACACTACAAGAGGTTGAAACACATTATCCTGTGGCCTTGTTTCTGCTGCTTTGGAAGTGTCCAAATGGTTCAGTAAAGTGGGATCAAGACAACTGATATGCATATCATTTAAAATAAGATTTTTCCAGTTATCTCCTTTCTACTAAGTCTTGTCCCAAGGCTGTCACTTCTTCATGTATAGACTGCTTGACTAATTTCACCCATCTGCTTCTATGTAAGCTATTGAGATTTCCTGTAAGAGAAAAAGAAAGCCTCAGCTCTTAAGCTGAAGTTGCGCCAAGCCTAATCTCCAGCCAGCAAATGTTTTCTTCTTCTTTTAATTTGATTTATTTTTTATCCCAGCCCAGTATATTGTTTCCTTGCATGGAGAAAATGTTAGTGCAGTGGGTTGGTAGAACACCTGTTGTGTAAATCTTTGTGATTTTTATAATGTGAGCTCCTGCTGGCAGAGACAGCTGTGTCTCACATTTAAACAGGGAGTATAAGGTATCAGAAGAGGAAGGAGGAAAAAAAAGGCTTAACATAAGAAAACAATACATCAGTGGCCAGAATCTGTTGTCAAGTTTTATAAGCTAAATGAGTTACAGTTGAAGGGGATATTAAAAGAAAACCATTCTGTTCCTAGAAGATAAAGTACGTTTTCTTACAGGGATTCCCAGAGGATTTTGCATTTCTGACAACGGACAGAGCAGGCAGCTGGTTCACACAAAAATGTACGTGCTAATTAACTTATCCCTTGTGTTACACCCAGAGAATATTTAACAAGCAAGGACATTGCTGAGGAATACCAGCAAAACTTGGGGGCTTCCCTGCACAGTACCAAATTCTCCTAACTTGCTATGCAAATTCCTCAGTCCTGCTGGTTCAGCGTGGTCTTTGGCATGAGTGAGGAAAGCAGGATCATTCCCTTTATCAGCAACACTTTGAAACATGCAGGGTGATTTTTCCGTTGCAGTTCAACCTCCTCCTCATTTTCACCACAAATGTCCATGCCCAGCAGCAGCAGCAGGACCACAAATCCAGGCTTATGCCGGACATCCCACTCCACATGTGTTATTCCACTGAGGAGGTCACAGGACATCACCACCAGCAGCGGTGGCTTGAGATGCTCGTGCTAGACGTGTGCTCGTCCTCTCTGGCCAAAGCAGGAGGCAAAGGCCCACACCTCTCTGGGCTCCAGGTGGGAGATGAGAACAAAACTGCCCAGCCCTGCTGAGATGTCCAAATTGTCAGCCTGTCCACATTGGTATGGTGAAAACATACCCTTCCTTTGCCGGGGAAGTGGAAATTTGGCCAATACACACAAACAGGAATGGGGTCTTTGGGGAACAGCCCTAGAAGCAAATTGCAATAACACTGTGGGAAGAGTGATGCATGAGAGAGGTCAACATTTGCAACCAGATTAGCTTGGCCTTTCTCCTTCAGGGCTTGATTAGCTGCGCTATTGCTTAGATCATGACAAGTTTACTCATAGTCAGATTGTGTTTCCTCAAAGGTTCTCCTGAATATTTTAATTCATTTATTTTTCTCATCCGCTTCCCTTTCCTCTTCCATTTCACTATTACAGATGTCAGTTCAACAAATAAAGTACGTGGGCAGAACAATGAAACTATTCTCTTGTTAAAAAAAAAAAAAAAAGGGATCATTTAATTCTCCTGCTATTAAGTTTATAAGAAAAGGCCTTTTGTACCTTTCATACAAGCGGGTGTAATGATACAGTTGTGTACCTCAGCTACTTAGATTCTAGGGAAACAGTTCATGAAGGAGATCATCTACTTTGAAAGACTGTCAGTATATACTGAAATTTCTTTTACCTAGGAACTTCTTTCAAGTAAGAAAAAGTAGTTCCTGAATATAATGCCACACAGGTAGCTTTGACTGTGCTGCTTCCCTCCATCTACTCCTAACTGGGCTGTGAAAGGGTTCCTGGGAGTTCTCCAGGTAGCTGGAAACATAATCTGATTTTCCTTAGTTTCTACATCATGTTTTGTATTACGAGGGTAAAGGAATGAGAGAAAATGGGAGAAGTAGAGGCTAGGATCAGATGAAGAAAAAAAAATATTTTCTGGGAAAAAAGAGTACTTGATTTTAATGTTTTGTCTGATCTCGGGAGAAGTGCTGTCTATCCAGAGTAATTCACTGCCAAGTGAATACGAAAATAGATAACCTTTTTGATATATTATTTTCATGTGACAAAAGCATTTGTGTTGCTACTGAAAACACTGACAGAAGAACACGTATGCCATGGCACTGAAAACACGGGTGGTGTCTTCCTAATCAGAACATGCTGAGATTGTTTCATGCCTCGAATTGTTTTCTTTCCACACATGGTGTGAGATGTGGGCTACAAGCACACAGTACTTCAGCATCGCTCCACCATCTGCAGAGACACATTTCACACCAGACCAGGTGGGTTTAGTGTCAAGCCATTCACGCATCGCATCAGGACAAGGACAACGACATCCTGTTGGACATGGCTTTCACCCTTCCAGCTGTGTACCCTCTTCTCCACTTGCCTCTTGTCTCTGAAATCTTCCCTTGAAGGATTTCACACCATGCACTTGTCCACCTTGGCAGTGTGAAAGGGCGGACATTTCTCCGGAAGAGAAGAACTTTAATTTAGCAAAAAGTTCTGTCCTAGATGCTGTGGCAGTGCCTTTGGAGCTCGCCGGCACTGGGATCCTGCACGGCGCTGGGCGTGAATCACACGGCGCATTGATAAGGATGGACATTACTCATCGGATACCGCGGAGCCGATGTGGCAAAACCGTCATGGTCTATTTTGAAAATGTTATCTCATGCTCATTTCCTAGTACGTCATGCATTAGTCTTGACAGTAACCCACTAAAATAACCATCACTTGTTTCTACAAAAGACCTTCTGCTACTTACCGCAATTTGGCCGTGTTTACTTGTGAACGACAGGCCTGTAAGTGGCCACAAAACAGGGTTTTAATGAAGCCATTTGTAACAAGTCCTCACGTGCATCAGACTGACACTTGTCTACGCTCTCCTGTGCTCGGCCTTCACAGGAGTCTAAAGCTTCTGCCTAGGTTTTATTCAGAAGATGATTTAATTAGTCACAATTCATTTCTTCTCTTATTTCAGCCCTTTATGCCATTCAGGTCATGACCAGTCAAATTAGCACAATACTTGTGTTTTAATTGAAAACTGGTCAGCGTGACTGACCATAGCTTTGCAAATAATATTGTAAAACAAATAAGTGCAAGGAACAGAACTGACTTTATTTGAGACCGGATTTTGACATCCTTCTAGTGAATAATAATGAAGTCTTTGAGTAATCCTGTTACTTTCATTTTATTTATTTCTGTGGATCTGCTTCCAGGGGAGGACTCAGTGAAACATAATCTGGGCCTTTATGATTTTATATCCTTTGGTGACAAGGAAGATTTGCTGCTTCAACCCTGCAAGCATTCTGAATACTTCATAGCTTGCCTCTGTCTTGGTCTCTTTGTCTTCCCTTAAAATGTGGCTAGAATTTGTCTGTTTGGATCTATCATTTTTAAGATTTCTCCTGAGTTCTTGAAGAGATCACTGATTATGTGTGATGCATCTTGTAGAGACAACTAGTTTTCCACTATTTTTGTCCAATGTTTAAGCACAGGACTACATCTGCATTGCAATTTGATGAAGAGTTAAATGCTTGTTAGCATTTAAGAGTTTTTAGCTTGGAGCTATGACCATGTCTGAATTTATTCCAATATTTTTGTAATCAGTAAATCACAGCCAATAAACTCTTACATCTCTATCCACTGGGAAATACTGGGTTGTTTCCTCTGTGTTGGTGAGCCCAATTTTTCTAGACCTTTCAGATTTAGATGAGGCTCTACCCGATCCTACTTCTGCATCGTGCACACAGGCATGTCCTAGCTTTGGCAGGTTAAAATGGTGTGCCAGGCCGGGGTGGTGTTTGGACGTGTCCCCTCCAGCCTGGGATTCAGCCTTAGTACTGGATCTCCTGTGCACGCAGATCCCTTGGTGCTCCTGCAAGTCATCACCATTGCCGTGTTCATCCACGTGTACACTGAACTTGCTTCCAAAGTGTGTTGATGCAGGTGCATTATCAAGGAGGAGATGCCTGCAACCTACAGGGAATGCCTGTAGAGAAAAGTCAAGCCACCTCTTGTTAAGTGGAGTTGCACTTGTGGCCCCTCCTGCTCTGTGTATGTTACATGTCTTGGTGATAGCATAGTGGGACAACACCTTTCCTGAAAGGCAACGGCATCACTGGTACCATGGCACAGGGGAGTGGCAAGTGCCTGGGCTCAGGCTGCCTGCCAAGGAGGAGGAAGCAGAGGCACACCTGAGTGGGCTAGTGGGATGTGGGCGACACAAGCAGCAGATGTCCAGAATTCAAGGAGATGGATCAGAAAACACAGCAAGTAGGCCCCTGCCTGCTTAGAAACACAGACATATATGGGGACCTACTAATTCTTACATGAACGTATTCTGCTGGGAGTTTTACACATATTTGATTTTACACCTTACAAATAACAATCTCCTCAGCTTTTCACATCCAGATCCTTTGATAATGATAGAAGATGTTGAAGTCTTACAATAAAATCATTACCATAAAAAAAGTTGCTGGCCAAGCCACACAGGAAATGTAGATCTATGTTAGCATCTGAAACAGCTGAAAAGCTTTAGTCTTAAGAGCTGACCTCAGAAATCGTTTGTGAATGTCTGAATAAGAGTGCAAATCCAGTCCTTGGAAACAGATATTATGCAAGAGGAACTCTCAGCTGTGCTGCTCTCTGCATTTGGGAACCTCTTTCATTTGCTGTCTTTCCTCCTTCCCTTGTATCCGTGTAGGAAGGGGACAAGGTCAAGAAGCAGCCTGTTGGAAGCCCTGGCTAAGGTGGGCTTTCTGTTTCTATTAATCTATGGGAATACTACAAATTCTGGTTGAAAAACAATCAATTAAATCAATAATATTTATCTTTACTCTTCAGATTTTCATCTTCAGTCTTTTCTTTGGACTTTCTACCATATTAACTTCCATGGCAGGATGGAGGTCGGAGGGGGTCATCTGTGCAAAAATTTGAGGGAACTATCTTTCTAACCTGTAAACAGTCAGTAGGTCTTAAACAATGTAAAGGAAGAATTGTTTTAAATCCACTTCACCTGAAACATATCATTCTGACCATGTTTTTCCTGGGTAGAGGGGTCAGCTTCTCAAGTTTTTGTTCAGAACAGGCATATGAAGCAGGCTTGTTATTTTATTCTTCTAAGCTGAATAGAATTAATCATTTTTAGTGTTTCCCAATGTCCATCCCCCCCTGTTGTCTCAGATACATTCTGCTTCTTTTTCTTTCCTGTGCTGTTTTCATATTTGTTCCTGTAGTAGAAGTCCTTGGCAGGCTGCAAAGTGTTCAGACGATGTGGGCAGACTCAGTGCTTTCTGAGTCCAACAAGACACATCCATCCTTGGTGAAATGGCATAGCCTAATGTATTCTGTGCACTAATTTCTGCTGCCTCGGGTACTTGATGCAGTCCATGGCACCAGATCCTATTTCTAGAGCTGTAAATGTAAATCAGTGCTCCTGGCGGTCACGTTCCAGTGACATTAGTACAGATGAACACCACTGCCCGATTTATGTATCTGCTGTTGCAAGCCTGTAAGTCTTTCAACACAGTAGCTTGCAGGGCCTGAAAATGAGGTTTGCTGTGAATTCAAGAAAGTAATAAAAGTGTAAAATGGGTTTATGAAGCTGTTAAGGCCATTCATTTTACTATGCAAAGCAATATATTTGTATAGCTATGCCTTTACATTTTTGTTCTATGCTGTTCTATACAATGCAAAAGCTACACAGTGACTACAACAGCTGTGAGGTGGTAGCAGCCATTTTGATCATCAACCGGAGATGACACCTGGCTGTTAGCTTGCAGAAAGAAATAATGCATATTTTTTCTAGTGTAGAAACTGTCCGGCTTATGTACATTGATAAATTGTGTCATCATTTGGGTTTGGTGACAGGGCGCAGGGTGGTGGCTTGTCTTCACATCAATATTATATGTTGTACCGGCCACCTCTCATACAGGTCCGCCCGTGTGCAACACTGCTACACACTGCCTCAGTTCTGCAGCACAAATCTGCAGGATTTCCCTGGTTGTGGCACTTTCCTCAGCAGCGGCAGTGCAGTGCTCGTGTTCCTGGAAGCTGTGCCGCCGCGCCAGGTACTGGGAGGCTCAGCACTGCAGCCTCTTCCAGAAGCGCAGCACAGACTGCAGAGCCTATCATGAGTTCATCACGGCTTAAAAAAAGATCCCAATCCACAGACTTAGCACTATTCTTCATCTCAGTCCAGTAGTAATTTTTATGGAAAATATATATGGGAGTCAAATCCTTTCTGTCTTTCAATCAATGAGCAGTGTGAAAACAGAGGAAGCAGTGCCAGCTTGCACAACAGGCTGTGCAGCAGACGGGCTCGCTTGTATGACGGGCGCGGTGTCCCCGTCTCTCACGCACACACACTCACCCGCAGTCATTCCTAACCTATTACAGAATGTGTTTGTGTGTCAGCTCTTGTATTTTTAGCATTTATGTTTGCAGTACAGATTTTATGTCACTCTGAGCTGAGGAGATGTTATGAACGCAGCAACCTTGTGGCAGTGCAGAAGCATTTCCCGTTTTCCTTCCCATATGAAATTCTGTTTTGAAAATAGTAAAAAACAGATATTTTTTTACCTCTCAAGCCTGCTGTTTGGGTTTTACTGCAGATAAGTAACTTGCAGGGAACAAAGCTCGCACTCCATATACTCCTCCAGATTGCAATTATTTTTTGTAATTAAAAAATCACTCTCTTGCTGTTTCTTTCCTTCAGGATAATTATTTAATGTAAATGAGTCCTTCTTGCACAGACACTGCCTCTCTTTCTCAGCCTTTTCATCTTTGCCAGGGCTGATTAAAAAGCCTGCCTATGGCCGAGAGCTGGGCTCATGTTTGGGAATGAAACTGCAATCTAATGTTGCAACTGCAGCAGCATAAAGGGCGTCTTTGTGTTCCTTCCTGTATGTCTGAATGCCGAAACCTGACTGCCCTGGAGGCTCAGCCCCTGGTGGGTCAGGAGGGCAGGACACATCCCTGTCTTGCTGGAGGCACCAGTGCAGGGCACTGTCCTGCCCCATGGCACCCAGAGAAATCCCAGCCTGCAGCATCTGCCTGTGCCAGCCCATGCATCTCTTACAGAGATTTCCCACTCAACAGGCCAGAGGAGCTGTTATTTGCTTAATTGTAAGGTAACAGTCAGAGGTCAGAGTCTGTAGTTTCAGGATATTTAAAACACAGGCTGTGTGGTACTGGTTGTTAAACAGCAGAGCATCCCTGCAGTAGGATAATGAAACATAGAAGAAAGGCTTCACAAAACCCATCTGTATCTCCTCCCCGCATCCCCAGATGTGGTACCCCACATTCCCATAACGCTTCTGGCTTTCTGTTTTCATGGACAAAGAGCTTTCTAACTCCCATCCCTTCTTTCCTGGGTTCACTGAGCTTGCTGCAGTTTGCATCAGTCTTGCCAGCAGCCTGTGAAGGCTGGCTCACTGCCCTGTCTCCATCTCTGCTTTGAAACTGCCTCCGTGTGGGACTTTGTTCTTGGGACTCAGGTCCCCATGCCCATGGGCAAGGAAGAGATGTTTTGATCTAACAGGATAAAGAAGGAGTGAGGGTTCCACTGAACAGAGGCCTCAGCTTTGAAGAAAAACCCTCCAGACAGTGTACTTCAGGTATCATGCCATGGGGAAGCCAGATACTGAAGGAGTGTACCAATGAAGAGCTTCTTCCTACTCTGACAAGGAGAGGATGCTGCTGATATTGGTAAGAGAAGCCTTAAAGGTGAAGTGAAACTGAGAGACAGAATACAGATGCAGGGAGAGGCACAGGTCTTTGCTTTAGGTACTTGCCTAAGGGTTGCCTAGACCCTCCAGGTAAGCTGCAGGAGTTTAATGGGAGGCCGCAGCTCACAAGGGCAGGGATCTGTTCATCCCCTCTGCGGGCGGGTCTGCCCTGTGAGACCTGACCTGCATGGAGGCAATGCCCCTCCCGAGGCAGCTGCAGGCACCATACGCCCGGTGATGCTTCTCCTTCAGAGAGCACATTCTAGCTGAGTGGGGTGGACTATGCTGCTGTAAGACAGGATTTAAACAAGAGAAGAAGGCTAAGCCTTTGTTTATATTTCTGTCTCGGCAACTCCCTGAAGCTTTCCAGTAGAATCCGATGAGTACTCAGCACTTAAAATAATACACAGATACAACGTTCAGTTGAAATCAACTTAGGTTGATATTTTTGTTTATTTAAACTTGGATTGCAGTATAAACAGACAACTATCATTCACTCATCTCACAGGTGATGTCCTCATCACCTGCCAAATTTCCTGTGGACACTGTTATGGTTGTACAGACACATATTACAGGATAAATCAATCTCATTTGGAAGAATAGCTATAACAGAAAAAAAAAAAAAAAAAAAAAAAAAAAAAAAAAAAAAAAAGAGCACTATTTCCAGTTTCTTATTCCCAGAAAATAGTTATCTTGTAGCAACTTTCACTTTGATTTTGTAGTCAAAAGACTTTTTATTAGAACTTTTTTTTTTTTTTTTAGGTAAGACTTGCTACTTCCCAAACTTTCTCACCAGGAAAGAAACAGATTTTAACTATCCTGGAGGAAGTTCTTGGAGGGAGTTTGTAATCAGAACACAGAATTCCTTCTGTGAACAAATGGATGTGTTTGAGGAATATCTGCTGTTCTTATCTCAGGGCGTTCTTACAGAGATGAAATTTCTGAAATTATTGATTTTAATATGGCGCATACATGTGTAATTCAGTAAGCATTTGAACAAAAATTAATTATGTGTAGATCATTTATAGCTCAGTTAATCTTTGAAAGTCTCTCACACCTTACATGTAGTCAAGATAAACTAATCCAAGTAAATGATGACAAAACTATCATAATTTCTTCAAATTGGGCTACAGATATTAACTAATTAGTTAACATGGTGGGTCAGATTCCAAGGTCTTTAAGAACTATGGAATTTGGAAGGAGCTTTAGCAAAATTTAGCTGTGTGTTAACTGCACAAAGAATAAAGGTCACTGGTTGTAATTTTGCAAAGAACATTTTCTCAAACAATTGGGGTTTAGGCAGAAGAAAGAACCGGAGCCACCTAAGTCTAACTGTAGGATCAACAGCTGAAAACCACAATCTTCAAAGCCCCTCCTAAAATGCTAACTGATCTTAGAGGTGCCTAAAATTGCAAGATCCCTGCTGGAGTGCCCGCGTGGATGTGTGCCAGTGGTGGCATGTCCCTAGCTAGCTGGACCCAAGCTGGCTGCACTGGCAAGCTCCTGTCTCAGAGCTGTTGGGGATCCCCATGTCCTCATCTTATGTACTTCTCCACCCATGTTTTCATTAAAGACTCTGCTTGCTAAATAGGCTTACAACGTCTCCTAGCCAACTGGACATCTTAAAGTTACAGAATATATTGGACTTTTTGTGAAACTTACTCTGCTCATTGAATTTGTTATGGTTTTTCTTTATCCCTGGACTTCTCAGCCATGCTCTGCTCCACCAGTGAACACTCATGACACGCAGTTGACTCCTGACTGACAAAGTGTGTGCTTCATAGTGCAAACATATGTGGTGACATATGTGAAATTTGCTTCTTATAAATATTCCCTTAGAGTTTTATAAAACATGAATGTCTAATGAACATCCTTGCCAAAAATCAAATTCACCAAATGTTCAGGGAAGAGGAGATTAAGAAGACGTGATAACAGCAAAAGTGAATTCAGCTGCTATCCTGAGTGAATATTTGTAAACATTTTGTGTTTAAAGTATCAGGCTGGTTTTTAAACTCCATTTTGAGAATATGTCTGGAACTGTATGCACATCAGCAGATGGAGATTAACTAATTCTGTAGGCAGAAGACAGCGTCACCTTCTTGCAACTTAGGCTATCATGCTGTGAGCAGTCAGGGTCCAATTACTCAGGTTGGTAGATAAGTCAATATGCACATCTGCTGCTGAGTGATTTTCCAAAACACCTTGGTAGGCTCAGTGTCTAAATCCTCTTGGATTCAGGAGGAGAAAAATCATGCTTTCATAAGAGGACTTGGGTATCTGTGGCTGTCTTCACAAGGGCACTGTCTTCCCTTTGGTCCATACATGGAAATTTTCAGTTTGCACAGTCAAGTTATTTTCTTGCTTGGTTTCTATGCTTGGTTTTCTAGCCTGGCTTGCACAGCAGCCTTGCTTTGCAGGAAGGGATGGAGGAAGCGTTTTCCCCAGTGCCTCTCTCCAGCTACACCATAGTCTCTACGATTGCAATTAAGACCCCTTACATTCGCCATGGACTTGGAGGAGGGAGTCAAACTCAGGTATCTGCCTTCCCTGGTGAATATTCCAACTCCAAGGGCAAAAGGTAGGCATTACTCCATCATTTGGCAATGCTTCCCAAGGCAGCACTTTTCATTAGCTATTTTCTTATATATTTGTTTTATTAGATATTCACTTATTAACAGATAAGTTTTAGAAATTCTGTGTTAGAAACTTTGAGGGTAATTGGCTAATTTTATTATTATCTATCCTCCCCTTTGTCTTGCTAACATCCTTCAGCTCACCCTGGGTTCAACATGATTGATGATGTATTCTGTGTCTGCAGAGAAAATGGAGATGTGGGTCCCCAAACTGTTCATCCTTGGAAGGGGATTTTCACAGTGGTTCAGCAGCTCATGGGGTGCTACATCTAAGCAGAAGGACCTGGCCCATTTAGCATCCTCTCGAGTAGCTATGTAGTGGCTGCTTAGGATCCCACTTTGAGCTGTGCATTTCCTTACTGGAGACAGGAATACAACATTAAGGCCTGGCAGGAGTCTTACTAACTGAAACTTCATGGAAATCCCACCAGGCTTTCCCATAAGTCCTTCACCACCTAGCTCTAGCTGTTCCCTGGGTACCCAAATGGCTTTATTCAGCTGTGTATCTTCTCTAAGGTCAGTGACACAAGTGGTTAACACTATTCAGCTTCCTAAGTCAACAAGACAAAGTGATTTGCGCTGCCTTTTCTTCTGTGGAAGGTGATACTTGACAAACAGGATAGCTGATGTATACATATTTATATGTAAACAGGGTGTGCTTTGGCAGCCTTTATCCTTCATCTTTTCTTGGTACTTGAAAATAAGGTATTTAAAGTTTTTTAAATTTTTATTTCTGACTCTTAATAGTTAGACCCTTTAAAAAACAAACAAACAAACACAAAAAAGCAGGCACTCTCTCTGTGACTTCTTGTCTTTCCATTGCAGTAACTTTCCCTGTTCAGATGACTGTTTCTCTAAAAAATGGATCAGAGGTAAAACTGATTGAATGAAAGCTGTTGGAAATGTTTGATTAATTAGTTAGCCATTTCCTGGCAGTTCTAATCTAACAAACACTAATCAGCCAGTGGCAGAACAGCTTGTGATGTAACTTAATGCATGTAATTACCCTCTGCATAGATCAGACCTTTTTCAAACAGGTCCCTATTCAAGGCTGAAGGCATGTCATAACTGATCAGATTTTAATCCTGCAGTGTGGCCTCAAAAACAGACTGTTAGTATACATTTATTACAACATCTGAGAATGATTCACAAAATCAGTTTTAATATTAATTATTTAGGTAACTTGCCAGAAACAAATCTTCAGGGGATGATGAATAACATTAATGCAGTCATCAGTTCTGATTGATTCCTTCTCAGCTGACAAAAATGAACTTTAATAGCTAGTAGCCCCAGGCAAAGTCAGAACACTGTGACTGTTCCCAAAGCAGCTAATTTAAACTGAGTGCTCAGTGATGGATGCTTAGCAGATGTACCAATGTGGTCTTATTCTGTGCTGGTGTAGCAATTTCAGAGAGAATGAAAAGGAAGGGATTATGGACTTCATTGTACCTGGGTCAGAGTGATCTTTTCCTTGCATACGCTCCTCACAAAACCTGAGCTGTGTAAATGCTTCCATAGCAGCACATGCTGCTACCTGGTTCTCTTACAGCCCAGCACAACTCTCACACAGGGGTGAGTCGTGGTTCTGCTGCCTCCCCATCCCAGTGCTGGGGGTTCAAACAATGATGAAGCTGCAGTATTGTCTCCATTCAGGCTTCCCATCCTAAAGGCTCCCCTCAGACAACCTGCAGAGAATTACCTAGGCAAACAAGCTGTGGCTGTGAAGCCTGGGTGATGGGGAGGGAGGAGCGCGGTGCCCTTTCTCAGGGGCAAGGTTAGCATTTACATTGGAGGTGTGATTTACTCATGAGCAGAGTGCAGAACAGGCATTTAACAAAGACTGATGTGGAGGAGGGAGCTTTCAGCAGGGTGGATCTAGCTGAAAATAGCTTTGTATCCTCCCCAGCTATCCTCAGGTGCAGAAAGCCAGTCTGCGGTCTTTCTCTGGTTAGGTTGTGTTGAACAGGGGCTGTCCCTGGCTGGAGCCCAGCCCGTGCAAGGGACGTGTCTTCCTGTGACACTGCTGCACTTCCGATATTGCTCCGCAGTGCTAAATCCAGACTTTCCTCTGCCTTCCCACTTTTGACTTCTAAGCCCTGAAGAAAACACCCCCTCATCCAGATGTTGTCTTTGTTGCAAAATTTGTGTCACCTCTCCTGTCTTGATGAGGATTTACCAGGGGAAGCAGGTGAAGGAGCTAAAAAGTTACAGCAGCCCCTCCCTACCCTAGTTAGCAGTGTTAATCTTCATCCCATCTTTGCTGATGAGTGATGGTCACCTGGCTGTGCATCCTGGCTGTGCATCCCAGCTGCTTTTGCTACTAGCACCAGGCTATAGTCATAGTACAGGACAGCACGGTAATAATTCATGTGCATAAAAATGAAACGATGCAATTATAAAATATACCAAAATGAGGGGATTTTTGTCCCCCCCAAAAAACTCCACTGTCGATCAAAGCTTAATTAAATTGGCCTGCATATGTAGATGAATTTAGATGATCATACTGTTCTCTTCTGGCCAAACACTCTGTGAGTGAGCCTTTCTGAAATGCAAAACTTGATTATGCAGCTTTCTCAGAAAAGTCTTATTGTTTTTTCATGTAAATACAACTGGAGGAAGATGGCTTTTGATTTATACAGAAGCCAATACTGCCTTCTGATTGAACCCTGTGCTGCACCACCATAATTATATTCATGGATTTTGTGTAGGTGTAAGACAGGAAGCAATTATCAGCTGCAGCCATGAAAGAACATAAAAGAAATCTCGCTCTTCCCTGGAACCATAACATCAGCGACATTCTCTGTCTAATGTCAGCTCCTTTCACATGACTTCTGCTAAGGGCACTCTTGTTTAGCTGAGGCAGAGTAATAGCAGATAGCTGTGAGAGAAGAGTCTGAATAATGTCTGCATGAATTTAGGGTGCTGCAGTTTTAAGCTCTATCTTACTTAAAAAGCCAATGCTTTTAATTTGTATCAGAGCAGGTGATGGGTTCTAGTTCAAGTATTTTCTATTTACCTCAAAGTTAATCAATGTTGTGATTTATACCTTAGTGATTCTCTGCAATGACAGCTGTCACACAAGGACATTTAAGAGAAGTGCCATCAAGACAGTTTCACTGAGCAAAGGCCTAGTAAAACATACGCATAAATAGTCTGCTTAGGGAGGATCTGAATTGTTTTACTTACTTTATGAGTTTACCAGAACTCAGCAGCGGGCTTGGGAAGGGTATCGTTGTAATGCATGCATTGTACTATAACAAAAGCTGTCACCTAAGCACTGGTATGTGATTGAAGTGTGACACTGAAGAGCATCCCAGTCACCAGGAGATTACTGTGCTTCCTTCTTGCTTGCCATGGGTCTGGGTAGGTTTCACCATGGCTGCCTCAAGTGGTGGCTTTGTCCCCATGCTGTACCCACCACCTGGTGCTAACCCTGGCTCTGCTCAGCTCTAGTGCTCCACCTAGCAAGGACTAGCCAAGAGTGGCCTGAGGACCAGGAAACTCGGTGTTGAATACTGAAAGGAGCAAGAACCACCAGGGGAGCTTTGGAGGAGCATCTCTCCCTTTCAGTTCCCAACTGGAAAACAGGAGCAGAAACAGCTTGGATAGGCGTGTGGATGGCTCCAGCCACCCAGCTGCAGAGCGCTTGGGCATGCTTCAGGGAGTTCCTGGCAGGGATGAAGTCAGGTGCTGATGCTGTGGGAGACAGGGCTCACCTGTTACTGTCACTGGAGCCCTGGTGCACAGCAGCCTCGCTGACAGGCCTCAGCCCAGGCTGGGCTAGGCCAGGGCAGAAAATGTCCCCAACATGAGTGAGCAATCCCACTGGGCCTGGGGCTCTTGGCGTTCACTGAACTGGTTTGCCCCTTGTCATGGTCTGTGAGGTGCTCTCACAGTGGGATTGTATCACGGGCCTTGTATCACATCACACTTATTATACACTGGAGAGCTTCTATTTATGGCTGCCTGTTGCTTCCAGCTCTTAGAGGGCCACTTCCAGCTAGCTTTAAAGCTGATGTACCTGAAGTGGGATTTTTTTCTTAATGATAGTAATTAACCTTTGAATTACCAGTTTCACCCTTGCTTATTCCTTTCCACCAGTACAGCGCTCTGGGCAACCTGATCTAGCTGATCTAGCTGTACTGTCCCTGTTCATTGCAGGGGAGCTGGACTAGATGGCCTTTTAGGACCCCTCCCAACTCAAGCAATTCTATGATTCTATGATTTCTGTGCGCATGTAGAAATGCCTGTCTTTGTGGGAAATGGGGACCTGCTAATTCATGTATTTGCATTTACTACATAGCTCACTTAGGCTGGAAAACCAGGAATATGCTGGTATTTCCCATTTGAGCTGAGATTTTTGCATTATAAACCTAATTCAACACTTAGGTGCAAAGCAGATTGTCAAAATTTTTATAATAATAATAATAACTGCAATGTTCATAGAAATTGCCAAAAGAACAATGTTGAAAGCGTGGTAATTTATTTGGGGCTTAAAGAAGGGTTCAGAAGGTTAACTTTTCCCCCTTTGACAAGGTACTAGCTGGGAGGGAAGGGCTGATCTCTGTAGCAGCCATGTTCGCATCTCCTGCAGAGATCCTATACCCACAGGACGACCCTAAGGAATAGATTTAACCTATCCTGAGGTTGACGGGTGGCAGCGGGGGCCTCGGGGTCACAAGCAGCACAGCTGCTCTGCACTAGTGTGCCCCATAGAACAAGCGCGTTCAGCTCTGACATGCTACACTGCTGTGAAATTTTACAACACGTGATAAGGAGCACAGGTTGATGCTGAGGCTGAGGCCGAAGGCTGAGCGCTGGCTGAAGGGACATGCGAGCTAGGATGAAGCTTCCTGGAACAAAGTTAGCAGGATGGTTTTTTTTGAAGGCAGACTGACCACAATGGTGAGTTTGCACTGGCAAGGTTTGCTGCCAGTGTGTCCCGAGGCCAAGACCAGAGTGGCTGTGGTCTGCAGGTTTTGGAAGGCCCAGAAAGCTGTGTTGGTATTGGGGAAGCTCAGGCCATCAGTAAGGAGGTGTGGGGCCCCTCAGCCTCTCAGCAGATTCACAGTGGCTTGGCTGATTCCTGCTGCTGAGATAAGTAAAGTGTGCTGAATCCCCATCCATCAGGCTGCCACCATAACAAACACCGTTAACCTGCGCTGCTCTCACTTGACTCCACCACGGCACAGGCAGTGGCTGGGGGCCTGTGAGCAGAGGCTGGGGGATGCTTCGCATTGCTGTAGTTCCCAAATAGCCGGAGTCTTTTTTTCACTAGAGAACGGGCAGCAACAGATGAAAAAAATAATAATAAATACACAAGGAGATAGGATGCTGTTCTGTCAGAGCTAATTCCCCCTCACCCCTCCTTCAGCTAGCTGGGCTATTTGCCTTTTTTTGTTTTGGATTTACACTGGTGGTGAGAATGTACGTTCCTCATGATTTCAGACAGCTGGATCCTATATTGGAGGGCTCCGGCTCCCAGAGTTCAATCCAGATTTATGCAGTGTTTACATAAACATGAACACAAATAAATAAATAAATGGGAAGGCTGGGAAGCACACACCATGGCTTCTGAGCTCTCCTCAGTGGAGGGGGTTTACATGGTCTGGGGTTTCAGGGTAAACCTTCATTAACTCATGAAAGCCTAGAAAGGCATGAATGCAGCAGGATCCTTTGTGGGAAGGATCCCAACAGCTGGATGCCTCCCAGCGGGATACCACGCACGTCACTTTGGAAAGTGCCCCCAGCACCAGGATCCAAAGGGGGCCGGGCCAGAGTGCGTGGCTGTAAGACGCACATAGTCTCAGGGGAACAGATCGGCTTGTGAGTGCATGGCCTCAGAACTGGGGCTTTAGTGGTGGGTTTTTCCTTTCTGTCTTTTTTAGGGGTGGGGGGCAGGGAAAAGAACATACTTATCCCCCTCACTCTTTGTGTTTGCCTTTCGTCATTCATTGCAATCTCAAGCTTCCTGTATTTGGGTAAATAATGTTATCATCTGTTTCCAGAAATGGTTTGGGACAAATTCTTCTTGGAAGTCCTTCCCACGCAGTTATATTTTGGTGTCCTTTATTTCCCAGGCAGGCAGTGAGACCTCATGGTTAGGCTGTATCAGTTTCCCCTCCCCACCCATCAGCTGTCTTCTCTATTCAGATAGGACCACCTAATGTGATATGTTGGAACAGCAAAATAATTGTCAGCAGTGTTTCTGTGCCACAGTCAGGAGGACGTGCATTTTCACTGACAAAGCCAGCTTTGAAAATTCAAAACAAAAGCTAAAATAAAGATTTCTGAACCAGCAGCAGTGACCTGTTCCTGAGCAAAAGCAGAGCTTTATTAGCACAAAAGCCCTCAGAATGGGTTTGTGAGTTGTCTCTGTGAGATATACAGGCACTTACTCACACGCCAAGAGCCTGACAATTTTGCATTCCACTGCATGATGAACCATAACTCACTTTAGCTGTTTTGCTGTGAGGAGAGTCTGCTGTCTGCAGAAAGAACTTCTCCTCCCACCCATCTACTCTGAGCTCCTTGCGAAGGGCTGGCGTGCCCTCTGGAAGGCCTCGCTGGCCAGAGGAAGAGCCTAAAGCCCAGCCTGATGATGGTTAGCATGGCAAGGAAGAACACTGTGAGTCAAGCAGAAGATTCACCAGGCCTTGGCCTGTGATCGCAGCCCCGGGCAGCAAGGCTGATGGCCGCCCCTGGGCAGGCTGTGGCGTGAGGGCTGGAACCAGCTTGCCCGCTTTCACAACATGAACAATAGGCATCGGCCCTGGCCAGGGCAAGCACAAAAACCGCTCGTGGCAGAGGCCAAAGGGGAGCTTCTTGTCACGGTCATGAGCAGTGGCCCTTCTGTGGCCACTCACATCTCTCCCCACCCAGCCATTCCTCCCCCATCCCAGACAGCCTTTTCACCGCTTTATCCTCACCATCTCCTCTCCACACAGCTGATCGTAACAGTGCCTACGAGGCTGTTTTTTCTGTTCCAGTAGTAGTAATTTTTCCTTGAGGAGCTGATAAATGAGTCACTGGAGGGAAAGAGAGCATGTTGCTCCATGTCTGAGCCAGATGTGTCAGGTCCCTTGAAACCAGGGACTGTGAGTAGTCATTGGTGAAGCAAAACACGAGTTTTACTGCGCCATTGTTTTCCCATTTGTTCAATGCACAAGAGCTCTGTAATGCAAGTGCAAGTACTTAAATATTTTAGCTTCATTAGCTTAGCTAGGCTGTGTGGAGGTCTAAGGACAAATAAAGGGTTAAAAATATTTTTCTCCCATTTTCTCTGCTGGATGTTGCCTTATCATAGACAGGAGAAGGAGACCAGTTAAAGGCCGTGGCTGTGTAATGATGAGTAATAGACGGGGGCTGTGGGTGAGAAACACTCCCTGGTTGAGATCACAGGGGCATGAGATGGCATGCTTCAACCTCTTACTCCTTTGGGGCTGTGAAGTGTTGTGCATGGAGAGGTGGCCTCAGCTGTCTTGGCTGCAAGCAGTCATGGAAGTTTCTATTAAATGTGAGCTCTGTAATATGCCCTTAATGACCATAATGATCACAGTTAACACAGATGATCTTGGGTTCTGTATGCACTAGAATTTCTTGTACATTGAGGATGTCTCAAATAATGTATGAGCACAGCACACCTTGGAAGGCCAGCATGTGGGGTGAAACAGCATGGGGAGGGAGGGGAGCCTTCAAGAGAGGTAAAAAGTGGTTGATGAAAGCATCTTTGGTTGGTTTTGCTGGTAAAGTAAACTGAAGGTGAAGTGGAGCAATAAGTACAGCTTAGGAAGGGCCTTTGACCCTGTTCATGGCAGGGTATTTTACCATGGAAAAGAGCAACTTCTGTTCTGTAGAGGAGCACGTTTCTCAGCCAGCAGGTCAGAAGAGAATGAGGAAGGCTTGGAGAAAGGAGATCTCAGCCAACTACCATCTGCTGCTTATGAGGTTCATACCTTAACCAGCCAGTCTCAGGTCTCTAGTAAAAATGTCCCGCTAGTCTCATCTGGACAGCAGGCTCAGGTTCCACAGCTACGCCCTTCCGAGGTGCTTCAGCCGCAAGCTGTGCAAAATGTGTGGGAATAAGTATGAACAAAGCAAATGTTCTTATTTTTCCTCTTTCCTTCCTGTTTTCAATTTTGATTGGATGGCAGCACTTGGAGAAAACAACTCTGCTTCTGAGAGGGATGCTAGGCTTCAGAATGAGGCATAAAAACAGCTGATATTTTAAGACAGATGATTAAAATAGACATCTGCGGGTCTAGAAGGCTACAGCTGCTTAATGCAGCTTTGAGAGTTGAATCAGCAGATTCAGGTACAGACACAGTCCTAATGAATTTCAACTCTCCCTGTTATTTCGATGCACACACAGTGATGTACATTGGGATGATGTGCTGAGGTTCACCTTACCAATTATATTGCTGATCATAAGATACTTGCTGCTGCTTTCAGACGTAGCATGTGGGGTCAGATGTTGTGTGTTGGGTTCTGTTGGGCTTTATTTACACGTGCCAGAGGAATTACCAACATCCAGTGCTCCCCAGAGTGCCTTCTCCCTGCCCTCCCCAGCCCCCTGTGAAGGAGACAGCTAACCCAGCGGGGTGGAAGAGCCTGGATACTACTGAGCGATATTTTTCAACACAGAAGGAATGTAAAGATTTGAAACCAGATGGGAAATGTTAAGGGTCAGAAGCACAGGAGGGGATGTTGCTAGCCAGGAGGGCTCCTTTCCTGTTTTAAGAATGGGATTTTTGGACCACAAAAGAAGAGCAGACTTCTCAGAAGCACTCATGATTAACTTCAGCACCCACAAATCCATCTGTAGAGCACCAGATCCCATGGATTGTCTCACGTCTGTTTGAAGAAGAGAGGATAATGATTTCTTATCCCTTCAGAGAGCTGTGGTGGATTTGTACCGTGGGTTCCCTGGAGGTACTTGAGCTGGGGGAGTGGTGTTACGTGGCATGGAAGTGCTGTGCCTCGGCCCTTTGAAGCTGGCTCTTTGTTCTACACTGGCTGGCTGCGGTGCCAGGTGAAAGGGGTACTTCATGCGCTGTAATGTGAATTCCTCACTCTTTGCTTTGCATCCTTATCAAAGCTGGCAATGCTCCTGCCTCCCTGATCTGTCATCAGGGAGGAAGTCTCTCCATTGAGAGCCTCATGCTTTGACCTGCATTGTGAGAAGGTAAATTACATTCCCATAAAGACCCATCTTGATAAGCTGGCTCAAAGAAGCCATGGGTGTGCTTTGTAAACCATGCTGATTAGCTTTCCTTTTAAAGTGGAACCGAGTCCCTGGGGTTTGTCCTGTCTAAAATGGGTTGTTATTCAATACACTGGAAACTGATTGTCCCATAATTAAAGTAATTTCAGGATGTTCAGTCACTGACCTATGCCTGTACACCTGAAGGTGGAATTGCCTGCCTGCAGGCTGCCTGAAGCCCGCTGAGTTATTGGAGTATGCTTCTGGAGCATGCAAACCTGTTTGCTGTCTATAGTGTCATGAATTTTTGCTGTCCCATGGCATTATGTCTGTGCTTGGCAAACCTTCCTACCTGGATCTTGGCAAATGGAGCTATTTCAGCCTTTTTTTTTCTGTTTGCTCCAGATTTTCACTAAATAGCAACATTTTTCTTCAATAATGAAGGAACTGAGGTGTGGGCTGTGGTTGGTGCAAATGCAGCTGCTGCAGAACTGCGCAGCTGGAGGTGGGTGCATCTCCCATGGACACAGCTGAACTGCCTGTGAACTACCTGCCATGGGTGCCACTTGCATCTGGGCTGTGTGGTGCTGCATGCCATGTCTGCTGTGGGTTTCAGACCTCCGCCCCGTCAGGTGGCTGCTCTCCAGGTTTGCTGGCTCCCTCATACAAGGACATCCTGGGCAGGGGCATTGGTCCCTTGCAGAAGCCTTTGCCTTGTGGGCTGCAGCACCTGCCTGCTCCCTGCGTGACCGCTCTCCAAAGCATTAGAGATATGCCCCTATAGACATACTGCGTGCATGACCTGGGTTTTTGTGCCATGTGCTAGAGGCAACCTCTTCCCATCTATCTGTTGCCTTTTAAATGTTAATGTTTTATATTTAATCTTGAGCATTCATTTTCACTTCTGCACTTGTGTACTCCTGCATTCAGTGCAGGATTTTTTGTTAGACCTTCGGCTATGAGGGCTTCGAGGCACTGTTGAACTTTGCTGTAACAAATTTTTGCTCTTTTATTGCTTAGGAATTCTTGCCTTTATCCCAGTGAGTTTTAACTAGAAATCTTAATATAATTTTGCTTATTTCAGTAAACAATTTTGAACAAAAGGGAGTGCTATCCAATGTTCTAACTTTATAGGAACATGGATTTCTAAATATTTACTGAACTAACAAACTAGCCAAAAAAGAGAAAAGTCCCCAGAGAGACAGACTGGCAGTGATAACAAGCTAATGTTAAGTGTTTTGTTGGAGCAAATAACACTCACATGTCCTTGAGGATAGCTAGCATCTGCAACAGGATCTGACAAAGGCTTCGCTGACATCAGAGGTACCCAAGTTTATATCATTTACTGCCAAAAATGCCAACTGCTTTGAGCTCAGAGCTAGGATTACACTTCTGCAGAAGTGCCTGTTTGGGCCTTGTTGCAGAGTAGCCGCAGAGCTCTCGACAGATGTAGCTGAAACTGGTTCTTGCCTCTGGAAAGCACTGCATGACTCACCCTGTTCTGCTGGTAGCTGTTGATGATGCTGAGCCAGAATGGCAAAGGAAGGTTCTGCGCAGTACAAGATAGTGGCTGATAGTGCCCTGCAATCACATTAGTGTCCTTTCTCTGAAATCCATCAGTTTTCTTTGCTTACTGCCTTATACGCATGAGATTTCATGCAAAACTGCAAAGGGACTTAGCTTGCACTAACTAGGCAGCATAGGAACATCCTAGGAGAAGTGAAAAATGAAATAATGACAAATCAGACCTGGAGCAAATTCTAGTTTTATGGAGTTTACATGATTTGACCAAGGTGGTGCAATTATTCAGCATCATGGAAGGAAACTTCAGTGAAAAGCTAATGCCACTGCCACCTAGTTGTCCCATTCCCTTCCTTCCCAGTGCTTCCCCTAAGGGAAAATCCAGCTTGCCCTCATCCCAGGGTTGCACAGTAGGAGCAAGGCTGGGGGCCATTGCTCAGGATGTGAGTTAGCTGCTCCTGGATGTTTCTTGGTTTATGTTATACTGCTGTAACATGGCATGGGAGGAAGGAGTTCATCCTGTCCTCCCGACTGATTGACAAGAGTCCTGATCTTGGGGCTTATTGCTTGAGAAGAAAAATACTGAGTGGGAACTTCCAAACCCTGAAGTTAATTCTGTGTCTGCCTTCTCCTACCAGTAATGATGGCACTGGCTTCATAATAACAAGATCAGAGGGCATTATGATGTGTTGGGAAAAAACTGACTGTGATATGCCAGTTACAGTGTGTAACACTAGTACTCATTTTGTCCCCATTTCCTCAAATTAGTTGCAGTCACAGTTAATAAAAACAATAAATAGTAATAATCCAAGTGCAAAATTCTGCTTTGCAAAAGTCCTCAGTGGTGTAAGATTAACAAATGTGTTTCTTCAAACTGTTTGCTCATCTTGGGAGAAATCATTTCACGCCAGGATCTTGCAATAGACTAAACTGTGAAATTCTACAGAGCAGCTCGGATGCAGCACGGCTCCTGTCTCTCTCTGGCACTGGGCTGCCTGCAGGCCACCACACAGGTTAGAAGACATTGTTCCTTGACTCAGTCGGTAATGGCTGCTGGCTTCGTAGCCCCAGATTGCTTGTTTTTGGCCAGTGACATTGGTAAAGTGTATTGCAGTAGCAGAGCTGCAGGGACATGCGTTTACAGCGTAGTTGTTGGCAACACAACCCAACCAGGGTCTGCAATGACCGGGAGGGGATATTTCATTTTCTTGCTCACCACCTTTTTCCACCTTGTCAGGTGTCTGTGGCTTTGACCACAGCTATGGTTGGAAAATATAGGAAAGCTATGTGGTTAATCTGGATCAATATATTCCCTAGAGAAATCAACACTGGAAAGACTGGCCTCTGCAGTCCAGGCTAGGTTAGTCCTCACGCAGCCCTAGAACATCCTGACCCTGCAGAAACACTCCCTGTGTTTGTATTTCTGAGGCTCATTTTGCTTCTGAGCAGCTGTCCCTACCTCAGTGAAGTTAATCCTGAAAGCACCTTTGGTATTCCCCCTTGGCTTCATCACTTCTTTCTTTTCCAGGAGCTCGGTTTAGTCAGTGACCCAAAATGAACTGTACCTGGTATTCACCCACTGCCTAATCCACAGCAACCCACATGGCAGCATCCTGACAGACAGACAGACAGACAGACAAACAGACAGACAGACAGACTTCACTGCTGGGAACAGCCCCTGCTCAGCACAGCCTGAGACGCAGCTCTGCCCTTCCCAGAGAAGGCAGCGGCTGCCAGAACCACGCGATCGTCAGGCCACGCTTCCAGAGGACAGGGTGCTATGGGGGGGCAGAATTAAATATTGCTTGCCTCTGCCTTTGCGCAGCTGCTGTTTGCTGGGTTGTGTTGACTTAGGAAAGTCTTTCTTTGTGTAGTCCTCCTTCAGATGTTGCTTAAGTGAAAATATGGGCTGTTAGTTCAAATTTAGTAACAATCAGGATTGATGGAAAATCTCATACTAGGATGCGACAAAGAAATTCAATTACATACATACACTTGATTTCTATGGTGATAAGACTTACAGTAGAGCCGAAGAAACTGCATTCTAAACTGCAGCGGCAGCTGGGTTTTGTCACTGAATACTGTGTTGGCAGCATACTAATGACTCATTTCTGACTGCCGACAGCTTATCGAGTGACTTGGTACAGTGTTTTAAAGCCTGGTGCCAAGCCCGCAGGAGTCATTGCGCCCAGCCTGGGACCCGTTTGAAGTCGGAAGGAATTGCGCGGAGGTGNTTTTTTTTTTTGTCTAAGGATGAAAGAGGAAGTTGAGGGTGGTGACTGCTTTTGTTAAGGTACCAGTCAAGTATGGCACTAATTCACAGAAAGCCTCTCTTTCTCCCAAGAGAATATGAGGAGGATGACATGAGTGACCACAGCATCCACAGCATCCTGGACTTGCCATTTCATGCACCACCTGGCACGGCTGAGCCAGTGGCAGCCCTTTAAGCACCTTCCCTGTGCTCACAGGCAGTCAGCATTTGTATGTGAGCTGAGTCATGGCAAGGCACAGCAAAAAGAGACCAGCCGCACCTGCAATTCTGAGTGCAGAGTGAGGTTTGAAGGAGATTTGTCTCTATCTTCTTTTTCTTGGCATATTCCTTGTGCAGCTCTTTAAAAGAGAAGAAAAATCTAGACATAAATACCCATGGGGCAGTGGGCAACATGCATTCTCTTGCTCTTTGAAAAGGGCTTGGATTTTGGCCCAAAAAGTTTAGAGCTGATAACCATGGTGATAACCATGGTTTTCTTTTTTTTTTTTTCTTTAATTTCTCACAGGTATATATGTACTTAGAAGTAATTTGTTCAGGACTTGCACCGAGATAATTTTCTTTTTTTTTTTTTTTTCCTGTTTTTTTTTCTCTTTTTTATTATTATTTTTTTTTCAGGGCACACTGAAGGCTTACTGCTAGTTGTTGCCTCTGACTTTCACCTGCTGTTGATACAGCAGCCTGCTGACTCCTGGAGCTGAGCTGATTCCCACTGGTGGGCAGCCCAGCCCACCGCAGCCTCTGAAGCACACGCTGCCTCGTTAGCAGGGTTTGTGTTGCGTTAATTAGCCAGCTGTGCTGATGCTGGGTCTCACCTGTGTGTTGCATGGATAAGATAAACAGTGCAGAGGGTAAATTCCTGGTGGTCTATGAAATAACCCCTGGGAGGGCAGACGTGCATTTAGGGGATGCAAGTGGGTTGTGAGGACCTCCTGCTCCCTGCAGGGACCTGAGGAAGTTCTCACCCCGCGCCAAGAGCCCTCCAGCATGGGCAGCGTCAGCAGGACCAACATGGATCAAAACCATGCCGGAAGCCCAGCCGCCATCTGCTGCCCTGGGCCATGGCACCAGCCCTGGGCTGGGCTGCTGAGGGCCAGCGCGGCCCTTTGTTGTGCAGAGCAAACAGCCTTATCTGGAAAGCGTGTTCCACGCAGCTATGTAACCCGGCAGGAAGTCTGTGGTTTTGACTTTGGTATTCAGATGAGCGTTTTCGCTGTTCTTCCAGATGCTCAATGCATTAATGAAATCTATGAGTTTAATAGTTTCTTTCTTAAAGATAAATTTTCCACTACATTCATGCTGTTTCACTGTATCTACAGACCTGTTATTATAGGCACTTAAATTGCTATGTATATATACACATACAATTATATTGTTTTACATATATACAGTCCTACTTCTTCATATTTATAGATAGACTTGCAGTATTTATTCCCTTACATTTAAGCTAGTCACAAAGGAAATCCATCGGTGCAGAACAGCCCTGCAGGTTCATAATTCATGACAACAAAGGAAACAAAGGGAGAAGACAAAAGGAAGACAAAAAGCCCTGTAATTGCTGCATGTAGTTATGGCCTTGGAGAGAAGGCACTGGAGCTGTGAGGGTTACTCAGACAGGAGGAGGCTTTCGGCAGGGGAGATAACCAGCCTGAGACAGGCGGGAGCTGACTGGAAATGTCCGGGGGCGAGATGAGCACTGCACTACAGTAAGGGTAGCAAAGCCCACACAGATGTACTGCTCCAGCCTGCTCAAAGCGCATTTGTATCACAGCCAGGCTGGCACGCCATCGGTGGCACTTTACCTGCATGTGTCCTTGTCACCCTTGCCATGACATGCTGATGCCCCATGGCTCAGACCACCAGTGTGCCTCCTCAAAGGGACCTAGGCAAACAAGAAAAAATCTCATGTTTTGGAGAGGGGATTTTCTGAGGCACATTTTTTCTCCAAGTCACCCCTGCAGAAAGGTGGCTTGGCACCTGCCCCAGCTCAGGCCATGGACTAAAGGCTGCAGTCAGGGTGAGGCAGGACAGAGGTGTTAGTGGTTTGTGTAGCTTAAGAAGTGCTGAGCTCCATCAAGTAAAACTAAACACATAAAATGCAGCAGAAGATCCATTTAAAAACAAAAACAATCAAACAAACAAAAAAAAAACAAACAAAACAACAACAACAATATAGCAGCTTTATAGTGCATCGTTTTTGCATTTTGACTTCATTATATTTAAAGCTAATTTTTCTTTCATCTGAGTCAAAATTCCTGTGGGATAAACTACACCCTCAGAAAGTCAGTTCCGGTCCACATTTGTGGTATTATTGTATCTCAGTAGACTAAAAAATACTTTATTTTCTGATGTTTCTCTGTGGAAAGACTGGGGGTGATTACAGTCCACCAGCCATTGATCATCCTTCTGCAAAACTTCTGGAGATCAGTCATGTAATCTACACACCTGGATTAAAAAAAAAAAAAAAACAAAACACCAGTAAAATCACTGCTTGTCAGTTTGTACATCAGTGTTTCAGGGCAGAGCTGGTAATGAATTTACTCCTTCTTTTACAAACCTCTGCTGTAAAGTGCTGATGACTGTGCCAAATAGCCATTAGACATGAAATTTTTCTTATTGAATGTCTGTTTGAAGACGATTTTTCATTTAATTGCTGTCAAAGTAATGCTGCTGTTTTTGAGTGGAGCCAGAGATGAGTGTATTGTTTTGCCTGCAT
Source organism: Alectura lathami (assembly GCA_013399715.1). NCBI lineage: Eukaryota > Metazoa > Chordata > Aves > Galliformes > Megapodiidae > Alectura > Alectura lathami. The sequence goes on from VXAV01006234.1 coordinate 39,385, forward strand.
TCAAACACCCTGGGCAGAACTGTGGACTTGTACAGATAAGCATGTGGAAACCCACCACCAGCCTCACCAGCATCCCGCCACGCCAGTGTCTGGTGGTTTGGGGGTGTTTTTCCTGCTGCCAGATGCCAGATGAAGCCAGGTTAGTGCCGGCACAGATCTCCCCACCCTTCTCCACGTCTGAGTGAGAGGATGTCAGGAGCAGGCTGCTGCCAGCTCCCCCTCGGCTGAAGCAGCCAAGCTCTGTGCATTTGATCTCCTGACTCCCCCTGGAAGGTATCCCTGGAACAAAACACAGCACAAATTGTGGCCCGGGGGGCTGGATTCCTGCTTTTTGACCCCCAAAAATTGCTTGCAGTTCCGTTTGAAGAATGCCAGGTTTGCAAACCCTGGGCAGCCTTACTGCAGTCCCCCAGGACACTCTGACAGAGCCTTGAATTACATGGTCACGCAGTGCCTCGCCCCCACAGCTCCTGTGCCTTCCAGGGCTCGAGATGGCTCGTGCTTTTCTAATGAGCAGCTGTTCAATATTTGGTTTTCTCCTCCTTTCCCAGCGTGTGGTTCTAGGCACATTATTCAAACCCTGCTATGAATACAGAATTATTCATTTATTTGTGAGCTTTTTCCGCAGTGCTCTTTGCTTAATACCTCTGTGCTTCACAAATGTAATTTAGCCAGACTCAGGTGAAATGGGGAGAGGAGAAGCAAAGAGAAAGGCAAAAAAATAAAAGCCATTCCTCTAATGTGCAAAGTGGCTTAATTTCACATGCATGCCTGGTGAAGTAAACACAGGAATAAATGTAAGCCATTAGTTGTTTACCTAATTCTGGCTCCCCAGGGACAGGGGGCGCTAGGGTGCCTGTGCTGGCAGCCGGAGGGCTGCATGCATTGGTGGGAGGGATAGCTGCTGCCCTGCAGGGGGAATGATGGGTGGTGTCCAACCACCTCTACCTGCTCTCTTCCCGCTTCTAAAACTGGCACATTTTATCCAATCCCAGATCTTTGCAAAGGCAAGAAGGGAGGAGATGACAACAGTAAGGCATTTGGTAATTTATGGCTGCTCTTGCAATACATGCTAATACAGTCAATGGTATTTAAAGTTGTATGCTGGAAACAGTTGGATTAGGCTGTTCAGAACAAGCTGTTTAAACTAATCTACTCATTGTCTTTAAGCTTTAAATTAAGAAGTTGTCGCAGTTAGCAAAACTGAATGGGAAGTGCTTTAATTTTGTTTTGGCCAAGACCCAAGAATGGAATAGCTCCTTGAAGGGTGGAGCTGCACAGAGCAATAGCGATGGACTCCAGGTGACTGCTGTGTGAAGTAAGTTCCTGAAGGTAGGCCAGGTCAACAGTAGTAGGTGGCAATTATTTTATGTGATTATGACTTAGGTTGAAGTTTTCAGAGGGTCTTCAAACGAAGCAAACACTTATCAATTCAAGCAAGTTTGCAATATGAGGCTGGGGGCCATCCACAGGTCCACGCATTAACTCACTTGGTCATGGTGGGTAAGATTTGCCTTTGAGAATTCCAGGTTCCAGAGACCGGAGGGAAAGTCTGGACCAAGGAAGACTTACTGTTGGTGTAGAGGATCAGGCAGGGAACGTTTAAATCATCCAGACACACACAAGATCCTGGGACCCGATGGGATGCACCCATGAGCGCTGATGGAGCCGCCAATGTTGTTGTGAGGCCACTCTCAATCATCTAGGAAGGACCATGGCAACTTGGGGGCGTTGCTGAGGATGGGAAGAATGCAAATGCCTGGCCTGCCTTCAGGAAGGGTGAGAGGGAAGATGTGGAGATCTACACACCAGTCAGCCTCAGCTTGATCCCTGGGATGGAGATGGAGCAAATCATTCTGGGAATCATTTCCAAATATATGGAGGACAAGCGGGTGACTGGGAGCAGTGAGCCCGGGTTTATGTAGAGAATGTTGTGCCTGACCAACCGTAGCTTCCTTCAATGAGGTGACAGGCTCAGTGGATGAGGGGAGAGCAGTATGTTCTTTGTCTTGACTGTAGCAGGGCTTTCAACACTGTCTCACACAATATCCTCATAGACAATTTGTTCAAGTACAGACTACATAACAGTGGTGAGGACCCCTTCCGGCCTCACTGTTCTGTGGTTCTGAAACGGATGCATGCCTTGGTAGCTCACCTTAATACAAGTCATTGTATTTCCTTTTTAATCTTATATAATCTGTTTCAAACTTTTCAGAGGATGTCTAGAGCAGGTAGAAGAGTTGCCTCAGGTATCAGTAAATTTTGCTTTGAGATGAGACTTTTGCCCTTGATAGAAATAATGATAAAACCTGAATTGCAAGGTAAGGATGGATAAAACCCTCAGTTAACAGCAGAGCTGCCTTCTCTCCTGTCCGTGTTGAGCAGTTGCTTTTCAGGCTGCAGCACCTGGGGCTGTTATCCCCTCCAAAAAGCCATCATGACGTCTGCATGAGAGCACCCTCCAGCCGTCTCCCGTGGGGACAGGTACAGCACAAAGCTCCATGTAGCCCTGTGCTTCTTGAGAAATGCAGCCTGCTGGGCTGTGCAGGCTGGGAACTGGGTCAGCCCTGATGCCGCTCCACGTGCCATGCAGCAGTCTAGGTGTGTTCAAATGAGACAGAGGTGAGATAGAGTTGTTTGGCTGAGGGGAGGTGTAGGGCTTCCGGCTGCTGGTGGGGGCAGAAAGCGGCCAGTGCATGTCCACCCACAACAAGGGCTTCCTAGCTGGGGAAGCTGCTCTCTCTCAGTGTCAGCCCCAGGGACTGAGTTCTACTTGTGATCCATAAAGTGTAGATGAGCAAGGTGAGGTAGAAAATTGCTGAAGAGGGATGGAAGCCCCAGCTGGAGCTGAGAGCTGAAGGTCTGACCGGATATCTGCACCCCAGCAGGCTCTTGGCTTCTCTTCCCAGCTGTGATAGAAAGAAAAATGTGAGCGGGAGCTTCCCGGGATGATGGTTACTATGGCTACCCCCACACCGTCCATCCAGGCATCCATCTGCTTGGCTCACAGGGCTGGAAAAGATACACTGCTGCTTTTGAAAGCTGATGGTAATCTATCCGTGCCGGCTGGGCAGGGATGAAATCCTCTGAGATCAATTTTGCCCAGCATTTTTTAAGCTATGAAAACCATTCTAACAGCAAAGTCATGTTGATAAAGAGGGTCTTGTTTCTTTTCAATAATTGTCTTACTGTTACTGAAGGAGGGGTACAATGACAATGGAGAGGTACCAGTAGGTCCCCAGCACAATGAAACCCCCACCACCTTCAGTGGGAATTTAACTCTCCAGGTTCCCTCAGAGGCTGCTTACTCTTGCCAGCATGCAGTGGTGCTGGTTTGACACCTTCACAGAGTGCAGGGAATGGAAGCTGGAAATGCAGAAGCGACTGTCTCTAATTGTTTGTTCATGAGCCTTTTGGGTGGCCATGCACAGAAACTGGGATAGGCAAACAAATATTGTGGAGCAGGCTGGGCTTCTTTCTGCCATAAGGTACCTGCTACTCTGAATAGTTTTGCTAGTAAGTGAGACCCAAGTATTCTTTTTTTTTTTTTTTTTTTTTTTAATCTCTTTGCTGCAGAGATGTTCGGATAGAGTTTACATATTCTTCTCGGTTCCAGTGATGCTTTGTGTGAAGATGTTCTTTCATTTAGAGACTAGTCTGGGTCGAAAAACATTCTGCCAAATTTCATTTTCCTGCTCCTGGGGAGTTTCTGAGCCATCAGCATTCATCATGCCTGTGATTGTCCCATTAGCTCTTTTATATGGATATTCCTCATTGGAAAAGTTGTGCAAAAGCAGAATTCCTGGTGGACAAGCACAGTTGATATCTCTGGACTATATAGGGTATGTATTGCCCTAGTCAGGTAAATATGAGAAGCTCAAATACAGTGCAGGTTTATCATGTACACGCTCTACACATCCTCTTGAACTGTGTGCCTTGAATGCAGACTCACAGAGCGTCACTGACCTGAAATGCAGTGGTGGCTTCCTCCTCCCGTTGTCACTGTGCACTGAAGGGCTGGGGTCTCCGGGAGGCTGAAACTGCGCTCTCTGTTTCCTGTTATCTGTGTCACACGGAAGAAGGAATCATGTCACAAGTCAGTAATTTTTCTTATCGTTCTCCTTCCTGGGAGCTTTATCTAAGCCCTCTGTCTTCCAGAAAACTGGAGTCTGTTACACAAGCAAGACAGGTTCTCCAGCCCTGTCTGATAAAGATGTAGACTGCGAGACTCAGCAATGATTTTCACTGGAAAGGGTTTGTTACTAAGTCAAGTAGGATATAATGTGGTGACAGCAAACAATGATCTACATCCCAGGGATAAATGTGTGTGTATGTATATCTAAGCATATAAGTTCATTTCTGCTTGTTAGCACAAATCCATTGAAAACCTCAGTCCCCGTTGCCCGTCCATTGGTGTAGCAGATGCTGGGCTGCAGGCAGTATTGCCCTTCTAGGGGAGGGTGATTTTGAGTTCCTGGTCTAGCAGCCTTAGTCTGATTGTTGGGGGGTGCTGAAGGGCAAGATGAACAGCGTGTCCTTCCCACAGCCTGTTCTTCATTTTCTGACTTGCCTCTTGAGTTGCTCAGTATATATATAAAGGGGTTAGAATACATCAACATTATTTTCAGATGTCTGATTTTTGACTCGGAAAATTGTTGGTTTCAGCTTCTCTGCCAGATGGCTGAGAAAAGAGCAGCCTGTGCTTTGTGCTAAATGTTTGTGTGAGAATCTGAGGAAGCAGAGTCCAATTAACATAAAAAGCCATTGCGGTCTTCCAAAGTCTCGTAATGGGAAGCCACTGAAACAGAATGAGCAATCACCTGCCTAAAATAAAGTTAACTGCAGCTATAAATCAGAACAGCTCAGTGAATGATACCACAAGCCTCAGAAGTGATTGGCCACCATGGGTGACAGAAATGAAGTGCCATTACAGCTCTAATGTTAGGCATCTTTACTCCATCATATATATGGGAAAGATTATAGTGTACCTTCAAGAAATCCACCATCTACTACAAGTACGTCTTCTCGATGGACTGCAGATCCATATCCACTTGTATCCTAATCTAATCCTCTCAGGATATAAAATGCACACTTTAGATTTGAGGATCTGATAACATTGACCAAAGTATATTCCACACCTTATGGCCTCCCCCAACATACATTTGTGAAAGCCAGCAGTGGATTTACTGTGGGAGGACAGGGGCTGTATGCCACGCTTCCTGGACACTGTGTGTGATCTGGGCTCATGTGAGGAGGATGCATTGTGCAAAGGGCAGCTTGAGAAGTTTGCACCTTGGCCTTTCTTGCTCCCCAAGGCTGCCAAAGGACCTTCACTGCTGTTCTGCATCCTGAAGATTGTGTCTGGAGACCAGCGCTGCGTAGGGGCTGCCCCAAGCAGGGTGTGATGTTGTTGAGGGACAGGTGTAACCCCACTGTGCTAAGGTGCAGACGCTGCTGTCTCTCCACAGCTATCAGAACGGCACACCGTGCCCATGTCCAGCCCGTTACAGCTACATCTGGTAATGTTTGAGTGTTCAGAGCTGTGCAAAATTTTTGTGCTTAGGCTCCTAAGCCTCATCTTACTCTTTTAGCTTAGAAAGTGTAAAATCTGTTCCTCTCTCTGTACCTATTCCAGATTCACTCTCAACAGCACCAGTCCTGCTCTGTCCCTTTCCCCCTTCCAAAATGTGATGGCTATTGCCAGTCTTCATCTAAACACTTGCACTCATGCACACACCAGACCCCAAAGCTTCACCACAAACATTTCAATGGAGACACTGTTCTAGGGTTATCCCATGGGGAGTATATTTCTGCTGACCTTTAGCATATCTCACAAGCTGTCCTGGCTTTTGCAAAACTATGAGGGGAATGTGCTATGCACAGAGCAATTTGAAACAATACAGTTGTCTCCTTTTTAAAGACAGGAAGTGAAAATGCAGTATTAACTCCTCTGCAATTACCAGTGAAGGTAGGGATCGTGTGACAGCACTAGCTGGAATTTAACCACAGTTAATGAAAACATCTCCATGCACTTGAAAAAATGCCATTTGGTCTCCAATGACACCAGACTAGCTGGAACAAAAACCCCTTGGAGCAGTCACTTAGACAGAAATTGAGACAAGGCAGAGTCAAGCAGGAGAGGGGATTGGGCCCCCTCTGGGTGAGAGCATGCCAGCTGCTGTGGTGTTGAAGAGCTGCGCAGGCATTCTGCTCCCCGTTTGTCACAGCAGGAACATGCTCTAGTAAGAAATAGTCACCGGCCTGAGGGACTTCTTTAAAAGCCAGGAGAAGCGCAGTCACTGAGAAGGATTACCACTGCTTTGCTTTCAAGTTGGGCCCCTGGGACACAGCTGAAAACATTGCCAAAGGTAACAAAAGAATCTGTCCGAAAGCCCAGCAATCCAAATCCACAGCCCAGCACCATAACCCTTTCTCTTCTCCTGGGACGTTTGTGCTTTGCACCTCTGCCAGGCCTGGGTCCCCTCAGCCACTGCAGCCATCTGCTCTGTGTGCTCTTCCTTGAAAGGTCGATAAGCACATGAAGTTCTGACACTTCTGTAAAGGGACTGAACCATGGTTATTTGTTTTATGTAATTAACACTCACTTAACTAGGAAATTACTCTTGAGATTAACACTATTCAGTATGTGCATTGTTGAGGAAATAGGCAGTAAACTTAGCTGTAATGCTCAATAATAAAAAGAGTTAGTTAGCAGCACTCTGTGACAATGCAGTGTATTTTATCCATGGCATTGCCATCTTCTACTGTGCCAGCCATCCACCAGACAAATTTCTCTGTTGTTTCTCTTTTGCCAGGCTCTTAGCTGGTATAAGTTGGTGTGTAGAGGTCTGTGACGCTGTAGAGCTGCAGTGGCAGGAAAGCTGGAAAAGAGAAAGGGCTGCGGTTCCTACAGAGGAGAAAGAATTCAGCTCTGTCTTCAGATGCATAATATATAGGAGCATTGTTCTCCCTGTGGGAGCAACACTTCACTGCCCTTCAACTCTGGCCATGTCAGGTATAGGTTTGGGTCACTCCTTGGTTTTGGTTACAATTTGAAGGAGTGACGAAAACTTCTGAAACTCAGAGGGGGGGTGTTGATGGTTATATAAAAATCAGATCTAACTTTGTATACCAAAAATAAATCTGTAAATGTCCATAATTTTTAGTCTGCTAACCTGTCCCGTTTTGAAGGGAGGCAAGAAATATATTGCATATAACTTCCAAGTATTCCTTTGCCTTTTGGCATTTTCTCTCTGAAACATAAAATCATTAAGGAAAATGCAATACAAAGCCTTTGGGGAAAGAAAAATGAATATACTGCATCATTTCTTAAGACTCTGGAAAGTTCTGGATGCCCAAAAGCTGCAGTCTGCGGGAGGAGTCCAAGCTAGCACATTACATCAAGCACATATTCTGTGTGTGAATTCATCACTTAACTCCACAATATTCCTCATCTGACATGTGATTTATGTCCACGTACAACACTGAAATTTGGCATAGTGCTTCCTGTGCAAGTTTTACTCTTTTCCTTTATAAATATCATCTACTGATCTATAAAAATCAGTTCTAAAATAAACGTTGCCCCTGCAATGTCAGATTTTAATCCCCTTGGACACAAGACATCTGTTCATGTGTAAGCAGCCACACCTGGCATCTTCAAGCTGCCTCATGCCCGGGACTTGGTGGAGTTCTCAGATCGTCATCTCCCTAGCCTCTCATATTCCAGGACTGACTTTTTTCCTTTTTNTACATTGTACAGCTAGGAATGAGACCAACTGTCTTCCCAATTTGCCCAGTATACTAGTTAGAGTACCATACTGGGGTATGTGAAGCCCAGGTATTCTGCCCTGTTTGAGGCAAAGATCATTATCCTGTTGGCAGTCTGCCCTACACAAGATTTCAGTATAGTCTGAGGTGAATTGTTCTGAACCTCACTGATCAGATTTCTTTTCCTTTGAGTGATTCACTACATCACTGGCTTGACTGTACCTCTCTCCTTCAAGTCTCATCCAGCCCCCTGCCTCACTGGGGTGAGGGATGCTGCTCTGGGCTTTCAATGCAAAGAACTGATGAATCACATATTTCCAGAAGTGCCTCCTCTCCCCTTAGCTTCTGGCAGTCTGCCTGATCTAACTGGTTTCTGCAGATCTTGCTGATAGGTAGTTCAGCCTTCTTGCATGTTGTTGAGGAATACGCCCAGCTTAGGGCTTCGGGGATGCCTGTCGTGCAGTCAGGTGCCTTGAAATTAGGAAGGGCTGAAAGTGGAAACACTTAAAAACCCCCACTGAGTGCAGTTCCTAGAATGTCATTGTGAAAACAGTTCCTGTTTGTCAGTACAGTACTGTGTCCTTATTTTTCAGTGTCCCACTGGAAGTGGCATCTTGTCTCCTGAGCCCCACAGGGTATCAGACCATCTGTACGGTCTGTAACATGAGGGAGCTCTGAATTAGCCTCTTCCAGCGATGAGCTTATGTGCTGAAGTATGATGAACATGGATCCCTGTTTGCTTGAATAGCTGCTAAAGATATTAATAGTCTGAAAAAACATCCTGGAAATTCTTTTCAGTCCATTCTTAGTACTCGTTGACCTCAAACTGGCAAGCACATGAAAAAATGTTGGGAGGGGAAGCACGGATTAATACAAGAAAATAGAAACCACATGGTGGAGGGAGGGAAGATCAACAAGGCAGTATTACTGAAACAGAGGGCTCCATCTCACTTCTCATCCCACCTCTTGTCCTCCTCAGCATTTTTGATCAGGAATTTCTCTTTTCTCTTCTTCTTTCTTATTCCTGTAAAAGGGCAAGTCTATCTCATTAGCTTCTCCAAGTAACAGCCCAGCAGAGATGACATTTTTACTATTATTAGTTATTGTTGCTGTTACTTAAAAGGAAGGCCTGTGCAAGGCTGTGTGTTTGGGACCGTGAAGAACTCTTGGGCAACAGGAGCTGTAGCTTCAATGGGTTTGTTCAGTCGTTAGCAGCTTCCTTCATGTTTCTTTATAGCCTTACTTTAAAGCCCACTCTTTTCTCAAATATGCAGTACCAAAGCATTCAGGAGCTGCAGAGCAGCTTGGCTACACCACATCTGAGAGGCTGAATTCTCTCTGTATCTCTTTGTAGTGAGCAGCTGGTGATACCTTCTAGACAGCTGTTTTTCAGCCCGTGGTCCTTGGACTCTTAGGGATCTGCAGATATCTGCCAAAAGGCTCAAGAAAAGTTAGTGTGGAAAGCAAATCTGTGTAATATACAACAGGATACTTGTATAGGTTCTCCTTTAAAAAGAACACTGAAAAATGTTTGGAGGCCCACACACTGGAAACCACTGGGCTAGATATTTTATATGCTAGAGATGCTGTCAATTGCTGAACGCCCTCAGCTCCCATTGTCATTTTAAGCTGCTGAGTGGGGAAGTCTTTAGGGCCATAGTACACCTAGATACCTGTTCAAGCATAATTGTCTGATCCTTTGTGCTGTTCTGAGATCTCTCATCCTGTCCGTTTTGCCATGTCAGCTGGTTTCGGGGGGATTTGGGGGCATTTTGGCATCTCGAAGGACTGGGCCCGAATAGAGGCACATTACATCTAATCCCATTGATAGACTTTGCAGTGTTTTGCGTTATGAAAGCTGCTCATTTGTACTATAATTGAATAGTAATAATGATAGCTTAACTAGTAAAGATGAGATTCCAAAACATTTTTCTTTCACAGCTCAGCCTATAATTCTTAAATGGCTTGCTGTCAAATCTTTGAAAGCCAAAGATTATTATTTGTCAACTATTAGAAATTGTGTGTTAAAAGTCTAATCTCCTGTGTTTTGTGCTGTGTGTACTACAAAGCTAACAGTGCTACAGAAATATTGCTTTGGAGGCTTCTCATGTATTGTATAACTGCTGGGAATTAGTTGGCCCTGACTGTAAAGCAGCTAGAAATAACTGTCTGAGCACGCATTTAGAATACAGTTTTCTGGCTGTGCAGTAGAGAGGCAGGTATAGCCCTTACCTAGTGGAAGAATGGGCAGCTGAACCACTACCACCGCCTTGTATGACATTAAAGTACAGCCCATACTGGGAAGTGATAAAATTCCCTGGTGCTCTGTGCAATCCTCATTTCCTCCAGTACTGCTGTCTTTTATTAGTGAATGGATCCAACTAGTGTTAGTGATTTCCTCCTACTACCTTGTATGTGCATCTTTAAACAAACGATGGAGCTCTGGTGTTGACCTCAGCTTATTGCAATGGTTTCCTTGCTTGCTGTTAGATTTATGAGACGGCTGATACAGCAGGATGGTAATGGCAGTTTTGATACTGCACTTTGTTCCTCACATATTTCAATAGTGGCACACTTAATAGTGTTAAAAGAAGTATGAGTCTTACAGTTTGAGAAACACCTGTCATCCTGTGTTACCTTCATTATACCCCTTCAGAGAAACACAACAAACACACCCTGCCACCTCTTCCACCTTGTCTTCAGCATTTGGGAGTAATGCATGTGTCACTGCTATGATTGCTTTTGTTACAAATCTACCGCAGTATGTAGTTAGTGTACTTTTAGATGTTCTCGACTTACAGGGAAGCTTTATCATAATGATATTGTTTGTTTTGTCACGTGACGAGAAGAGGAACCTCCTAGGGTGTTGTCTGATCAGTACTGGCAGACTGGTCTTTCTTGAAAAATATTGGTTTGAGCTCACTAATTTAAAAACAAGGCAATGAAATAGAGTAGTCAAAGGAAAAGGTACTTTTTTAGGCTAGTTTCAAGATTTTTTTTTTTTTTTTTCCAAAATCCAACTTACTGCTTACACTATCTCAAATATGTGATAATCAGACAACTTATTATCTTCTGATGACCTTACATTTTAAAAGAAAGCCTCCAGTATGGTCTTTATAATAGATTCTTGCTCATCCATATATTTTCTAATATATCAAACAAACAAAAAAGAAACTTGTTCAGACCTGAGGTAATCTCAAGAACACTCAGTGGTTGAATACGAAGAGGACAGTGAGGTCTCACTCACCTAACTCCTTGCCATGAATTTAGAGCAAAGGAACTTTTACCGTTAGCACTGTGGTCAGCTTGGTTCCCCAGATGAAAACTAAAAATAAGGGAAAAAAGGAACCATCCCTCACTATTAGATATTAAGATACACAATTAGATATTAGTAGTGGCTTCACTTCTGAATTTTGCACATTTCTGAAGTGAGCACAAGCAAGAAGTACACAAGATGTGAACGTAACTAGGGCAGAGAGAGAAGAAGTCAGATGTCCTTTTCTGCTGATTGGTTTTACTTTCAAATAAACTCACATTACTGGCCTTGATCTCTTTAGCTTGTACTAGCAACCCCAGCCAAGCGATGAGAGGATTCATTTATTCTCTGTTTTTCTTACCTTGCTGGATAAACTATATAGCTCTACTAAAAATATTTTTTTCCTTCTTTTTAAAGAGAATTAACTGCTGTTTTCCACTGGCTGTTCAGTGTAACAGCCTAAAGATGGCACATTATACGTGTGACTAGTACCACTGGATTTGTGGGATTCATTCCATAACTTTAATCCCACTGTTCTTTGGGCAAGGAGCTTCTACCTACAGCAGAGGGTTCTGCATGCATGGTAGCACAATTAAATTTGTGTCTGTGTTGTTATATGAACTGTGCAGGCAACCATTATGCCCTTATTCAGATGCACATCTGCTTTGGAAAATGTTTGAGTTAATTGTATTGATCTCAAGAGACAGTCTGGGGCAGCACATGTCAATTTTCTTAACAATAACATTCTGCTAACTCATGGTGGAGTTGCAAGATTAATTTTTCCCTTCAAGTCACCTCTACAAATTCAACCTCTAGTTTCATTTGTTTTTTCCTTTATTCGCTTGTTCTTATCAGTAGGGATTCTGGAGACCAAATTTTGCTTGCACTTACACCCATTTGTATCACCTTTAAGGACAATTAAACTCATGTGAGACGGACTATTGAATCAGGGAGTTCTCTGAAAGTACATGTACATCTGAGCAATGTGAGGGTTGTCTAAAAGTATCATAAATATTTGAGACATCCGACCCAATTCAGTCATGATAAGCAATCTATCAGATGACCCCGACCTTCAAGCAGAGGGGCCAAAGATGGCTGTGTGGCTCTTTGTGGCCTGCTATGAAGATGGAAGTGCCAAAAATCATGGAGAAGTTTATAACTGTAAATTATATTTGGATTTACTTGTTCTTGCTTCTCTTTCTTATTTCAAACATTCTTCCCATGCATAGTTTACAATTCTTCTTCCTGTGAACCCCAGTCATTGTCATGGAATTGGGCTAGGAGCCCTTGCACTGATAACAATGAGGGAACAGTGACCTTGGGCAAGAGAGCAGCAATGACCATTTGGGCCGGGCTGGGAAAGGCAATTTCTTTCACCATCACAGCAGGACCTGGAAGAGAATATCTGTCCTCTAACTGAACTAGCACTTCTGCTACGCACTAATGAGCTAGTGGTAATTAGGGTGCTGTCAGTAAAGACCTCTTAATTTGAGAGGGGAGCCAGCATGTTTCTGAATGGAGGTAAGTGTGGCTTTGACCTGAAATATCTCCCTGTTCCTTGTGTGGTGCACCAAGACGCGCAGGTCATGTCCAGGGCATGCAGAAATCCCCTGTAGCTGCTCATTTTCTACTTTGGTTACTCTGATTGCAGATTTGCAAAGTATTTAAAGCTGTTTTCATGCAATGACTGCTCACAGGCTTTGCGTAATGCTAGCTCACTTTTTCTTCTGGAATCGTTTAATTGTGCAGTCAACTCACAACACTTCTCACTGTAAAATCCATATGAAGGCTTGTGGGAAGAATTGGTATTCATCCTGCAAATGCTGATGTTCAATTTAAACAGTTGTCAGGCAAACTCATTTAAAGAATTATAAAGCTTAAAGGTGTCTTCACTCATCATTTGTGATTTATGTCATTCTGCACAATGAAAAGGCATTGCTGAATCTTAACCATCCTCAGGAACATCCTCCATTTGAAAATGCTTCCGAGACGACTGAATGTTTTTTAACCAGAAGTTTAAGAGCAGCAAACTGTACCTTTTAGAGACTGCTGCGAAGATTGGTAGGAAAAGATCACAGTCCCTATCAAACTATAAACAAGAAGTAATAAATTAGCTGGACTGGTCTCAGCAATATGAAATAGATTATGCTCTGTCAATCAGAATAAGACTTGCTCTTATATGTGACTGGTTGTTGAAAGAACAGCCGGTTTTAGGAAAGTCATAATGCCCATGGAAGGAGCTATGTATTGCCTCTTAAAATACACACAGAAAATTTGTAAAGGCAGGAAATGTGCAAGGCAAAAGTTCTGTAGTGGAGTAAAAGGTGACAGAGAGGCTCTTACATTAACAAACACCTTTACAAACTGCTAATTTCTGACCACACCAGTAGTGATATACCAAATAAAATGCTTGAATTAAAAAATATACAATGCCAGACAAATTGTTACCAGGAAATGTAATGGCCCAAAGAAGTGATTTAAACCATTCTAGCCAAAGAGACAGAATAATGGGCCCTTTATTCTCACTAATGAAGAATGCAGAAGCAATGACCAAGTAATTGGTAGTTAGTAAACAAGGTTTTCTAAACAGGGAACTGCCAATAAAATAACACACTTCTATTTTTGCTCATCAGAAGCATTGAAAAGTGATGAATTGGGTGACTCAAACCCATGAGATCTTACAAAGATAATAACAACTCTAATTGCTTTTTGGTATTTAAGATCTTTTGTATAGCCCTTGTTTTTGTAGCCAAAGGTTTTGAAGTTTATTTTAGAGAAGAAAGAAAATAAGGAAAGAGAAAAAAAAAGGGAGTAAGCAGAGTTCCTCCTGTGAACCCTAGAGCTGAGTCTTCAGAAAGTCACCAAAAATTACAAGGCTTCTGTTTAAAAACTACAAGTACTAGCAACATGTGCAGTGCTTAAGCCAGCTGAAAGGAGCAGTGATGATGGCAAGCCTTCTTACATGAATGATGGATAAGATATCCAAACAGACAGGCAGTGCAGGAACTGTCGTAAACATTGCCAGCTCTCTGAAGATCTATGTCCTTGCCTCATCTCTCCATAGATACGCATGCATATAGTTGTGTGCTATATATATGGTGTATATATAGCATATATAGATACACAAATATATAGTTATACGTGCATCAGATAAAATAGTCTGGGGAATAGCATACTCACACACTGTGAACACCGAGGGTAAGAATTTCAATAGATGGAGAAGAAGCAATGGGGCATATGGCTCAAAGGAGAGGGAGGAAATCACTGTTTTTTTTTTTTTTGTATAATGGGTCTGAAGGACCTGTTTTAAGTTTGTAGTGTCAGCTATGTTAACAACTCTCACCTTCACAAATTTTGAATGTTCTCCAGTTCTTTGAGGAAAATTTTTACTGGGTATAAAATCTTGGTTAAAAAGAGAAACAGTTTAAGTGAACTGCACTGGCTCCCTTGCATCATAGGCAATGTGTTATGCTTGCTTCTTTGGCTACCCAGAACAGCCCAGGTCTTCCACACATTGACTATGTCACCAGCAGGTACCACATTTGCCCCCGAGACTTCCAGCACTACTGGAGAATCCTGTCTCCCTGGACATCCACGCCACCGCAGCCTACTTCTGTACATGAATCTTCCTCCTGCAACCCATGGCACTTCAGCACTTGTCAGACTGGAAGAGGAAGGCAGAAGAGAGACTTGGAGGAATCTGTTTTGTCTTGTAGGACACAGAACCCCTTCCAGTCTCCTCCTTCCCCTTCCAGGAAGAGCCTGTACTTCTGTTTATCACAGTAGGTGTGTCACCCGACCCTCCAAGGACAGCCTGGTGGGGCCACAGCCATTCCCAAGTGCTGACTGCTGTGTCTGGCCTCCAACAACTGTAAACATGAAACCCAAGTCACTGACTGTGCAGGGCAGGAGTGCAGATCCATGACTCGTTGCCATCTCAAAATGGCGGCACTTGGCCTCCTCGCCGTGGCAGCAACGGGCCTCCTCGCTGCCCATGGAGCAACAGGGGAAGGAGCCACAGGGGCAACCACTGTGGGCCACAGTCCTTGTCCTGCAACGAAGGTGGTACCGGCTGTCCACAAATCTCAGCCTGCTGTCTCCTGGGAACAGGCACTCAGGAGAATGTATTTGACCTTCCTGGCAGGGCACAACACGCCTCAGCTCTGCTCTGGGGCAGATTCCCATCCACAGTTCCACTTGCTGTTAGGCTGAATTTTCACAGAACAGCCACTGGTTCCTTGTGCTGCCCTCCATGAGAGCCAGTAGGCACAACATGGGTTTTAAATCTTTTCCTCAGCAAAGCCTTAGCAGGGCCAGGAGGGACCCACTCTTGCAGACTCAGGTGCATTTTGTACTCACCACAGTGAAGTGTTCAGGACTTCTTAGCACGCAAATACTAATCAGTAGTGGATGTAAGGAATAGTAGATGATTCAGGAAGGCCACTGTAAAAAATCTCTGTAATGAACCTGTGTAAATTTCCAGACTGGGCCCTGCAAATGGTAATTTATGTCTACTGGAACAATTTTTAAGGGCTCCTTGTAACCAAAACTACAGGCTTATTGTTACATAAGTTTTACAGAGTTGGTGTTGCTGGGTTGCAATGTGTTTGCTGTTCATGTGCCACTTGTGCAAATTGGCCATGAAATGCTATTTTTCCGATAGCATTTCTGACAGAGAAAGTGTCAAGGTGAAATGTCCACTCCGAGAGACCTTGCTAGAAAGCTTGGCCTGCTCTTCATTAATGCAGGTTATGTGGCCCGTTCAGGCAGTATTAAGAAATATCAGTAGCTCTCTCTGTGTTGCCCCAGGCTTGCTGACAGACTTCAGGAAGTGAATGTAAAATTATTTCCCCCTTAACTGCAAAGTGGTTTTAGACCTTTCACTGAAAAATACCCAGGTCCAAAGCTCACTGATTCAGGGTAAGACCCACATTGCTTTAAAGGTTTTGAGGCAGTCAGTAAGTTTTAAATGGTGTAGAGGGAAGGAAATAGGCAGGCTTATGTTGCTACCAGACTGCGTCCCACTTCATAACCTTGTTTGTTGCTTCTGCATTCAGCTTTTCCCTGCTGCACCAGAGTGATTGTGACTGTGGTGACAGAGGCTGAGACACACAGAAAGATCAGCAGGGCCCTCAGGGTTGGCAGGCAAGTTTAGCCTCTAAAGCAGACAAAAATCAGAAAGAATACATGTTGCTGGGAGTAAAAAGAGATTCAGGTGATGAGGAATTCGAGAGGGGAAAGGAAGGGTCTCTTAACATTTTTGGCTGTGTTGGTTTTAATGTTTGATAGCTCTGTTTTTCCAGATGATGAGCTGAGCTTTCTGTGCTCTCTGCATAAAGAGGTACTTAAAGCAAGGCAGCTCAAAGTTTTCAAAGTTATTCAATATCTCTTGACACTTTACTTAATAACTGCTTCAAATGACCCAAGAGTGAGGTTACTATCAGCATTTCTGCAAAAGCTATAATGGCACACTACTGTCAGCTTAATGACTTTATGTACTGCTAAGTTTAATGAAAGATGTGCCACTTCAGTGAGGCCAAAGATACCAGAAAATAGGGTTTGGGAAATAACATTGCTACTGCAGAAATGTCATCTCCTTGGTGGTTGAAGAAATTCATTTAATAAAGTTATAAAAATCCTCATAAATGTTCGACAGTTTTATGTAAATGCAATAAACCAAAGGCATAGGGAGAAGAAGTGAAACTCATTTTGCATTTATGGTGTGCAACAAAATTATAATGCAGATGAGGACAAAATGACCTATAAATGTTAAGCACATGGTTTAATGTATAATATGGCATCAGTATCCCTGCTGAGTGGAAAAGTGCAGTATCGTGACATGATGGGCAGAATGGCGTGGGCAGCACTGGGAGGGGTGGTGGAAGGGCAATGTGCAGTTCTTCCTCCAAAGTAAGAGTTGGAGTTTGTGGGCCCAATCAGCAAAAAAATGAGAAAATGAGGCATACATGTGACTGTAATTCTTGGAAGCTTAACATCAGTAAGAGCATGCTTACGTCTATTGAAAGCTTTTTTTGCCTAAAGGTGTGAAGTTGACCCTGTGCTGAAAGCCCAGGGATGCCTTCGGAGTGTAAGCTGCAGAGTTTTTGCTTTTGGCCTAACTTGAGTCCAAATGAGTGTGCTGACACCTCGTCACGGCATAAAAGTGGCAGGAAGGAAGGCAATAAAGTGTCCCACAACTGGACAGAGAGGTGGGTGATGCTTCTCTCAGCCATGCTTCCCATGGACCTGTGCACACACAGGATGGACCACAGCATGCCTGGGTCTCCATCATCAGTACCAAGTGTGACCAATGCTGCTCAGGATGTCAACCTACAGCAGTTTGACTTCTGTCTGTACTAGACACCAAGGTGCAGAGAAGCTCTTGGTGGAATCCTGCCCTGCCTGTACCACTGATTGCAATGGCAGAGCAGGACCCTCGTGGGACTCTCGGACAGGATGTGTGGGCTTGGGGCAGCTGACAGTGTGGCAGCCCCAGCTGTCTGCCCTGCTGCTGGCGTATGGACAGCTGCAGGTGCACCTGGGCTGCATGCAAGCAGCTGGGTCATCATCACTCTGCAGCACAGCTCGCCAGGCTGTGTCAGTTGGCAGCTGCAGAGTGAGTGGCTCTGGGGCTGGGGCAGACAGCTGTCACTGGCAGCCCTGCAATGGGGGCTGCCCATGGGTCACAGCCTTGCAACATCCTCTTGTATTAAATCTTGCTCATCAGCACAGGAGGTGTTTGAGCTTTGCTATTTGCTTC
>VXAV01006234.1:57393-68455 GCA_013399715.1 Alectura lathami
GGGGGGGGGGGAAGACATCTTTAAAGACATCTTTCTTTGATGAAGGTAAAATAGATCATTGATGCTGTTCTTGTACATATGTTAATTTAAGCCAATGTAGCAAACAATATTCTAAATGACAACATTTTATATTTTGTTAATGAGATTTGAGGTTTCTGATCCTATTGACTGTTGAACATAGGCTTATTTTAACATACGTGTGAAATTTCACCAGAACCCACCTGTGCCCTTATGACCAGGGTACCCTTTGGGAAGGAAGAGGTGTGAGACTACATACCCATCAGTTAGGGTGACCCTAGTCCCCATGTATCTCTGACTGTGACATTGCTGCATACACAGCTGTCTTCTCTTGTGGAAATGCACTTCCCATGAGGAGGCTGAGCCACAGGTTGGATCACAGGTACCGTGAGGTGTCCAGACAGTGCTGGGCATTCAAATGGAGCACCACGTTCACTAATTCTGTCCTCATGGAGATCTTTGCCAGGGAGTTTTATGTGTGGAAGCATCCGTGCAATGAGCAGAAAGCCCAAAGCCAGGTCAGGATGGTGTTTCAGCAAACTGTAATTTCCTCCTACTTAATAATCTTTCTTCTTTAGCATTGTACTATTTAATAGGGGGCAAGCAACTTCCTCTGCATTGCATAGGCAGTAGGGATATGGATTTAGGCACGTGGGTCTGGACTAAATCATAGAATCACAGAATCACAGAATCATAGACTCATAGAACCATAGAATCATAGAATCATAGAACTGTAAATCCTCTGCCATCAGTCTCATAGTGCCCTATGTACTAGTAATGTAAGGCCATGTGGTGTGCATCAAGGAAGCAAGCTCGAGCTAATGTAGAGAAGCAGTGTTATGTTGTGTTCAGCAAGAGACTGAAACAGATAGTATACCTCACCTTGGTGTGAGTGTGCATAGCACAACACGTGTTCCAGACCCAGCCAGTTAGGTGGTTTCTTGAGCTCTGGTCACAGACTTCAGTCCCACCTGCTCGTAGACACAGCAACCTCAGTTTCCTTGGGTCACTCTCCTCTGACTGGGCACCCAACCCTTAGCGTTGCAAAACCAATGTTGGAGGACACTGCACACTTTCTTGGGGTCTCACCTCTTACATTTTCTATGTATCTCATTTAAGCCTGAAAACATGAAATAAGTCGGAAAGTTTCCAGTCTATGCAAAACTAAGTTACAAGGAATTGATAATATATGAGAGGCTTCCCTTTCAGGGAGCTCCACTGGTAGAGAAATTAACAGAGAATTTATTTCTTTGATTCCTAGATTTCATCCACCTGTCAATTAACCAGGAAACTGAATGTTAACATACCAGATGTTCAGATCATGAAACTACCTATTTTTTTTTCACTATATTTCCTTACAGTTTGATGTAGCTTCATCTCTGACCTAAAGCAGAAAACACAAGAGGAATTGCTTGAAGTGAATATGGGTTTCTAGGTCAAACAGACCTTAGGGGCTGAAATTGCACATATGCATTTTATTTGTCCCAGCTGCTGAAGTCTGTTTTTTTTGTAATGACTATTTGTGTTCTGCTAGTGCCCATTAGGCAAGAAGATACTGAAGTGTAAGAAGTCCTGCAGGATTTATAGTCTACTTGTGGCTGACATGCAATAAGCTAATGACACAAGGAAGGAAGGTGGGAGGAATGTCAGGGATAACAAAAACAGGATTGCGTGGTTATATCGATGATGTATGTGGGTAGACTGTGGTTCTGAATCATATGCAGAAGGGACACCGCTGAAATCCAAAGAGCTGACACAGCGTTGCTCTCCTCAGTGCAGCAAGGCTCCTGTGGACAGCAGGGTCAGACACCCAGAGCAGGGACCAGGTGACACATCTCAGGAGGGCTGCAGGAAGCTGGCCATGGTTCCCTTGCCTTATAATGATGCTGTGTGAATCCTGGGAAGAAGGGGAGGCTTCCAAATCAAACAGTAGTTTTCCATGAAATCTTTTTTTGGGGCCACTGCTGACATGAGAGGGACTTTAGCTTTTGGCTTGAGAGTTGTGTTCCTGTTGCTGTGGTTATGGGTTGATGGTATAAAGTCAATGATGCCTCTGGTGTGTGCCAAGATATTATCAGTAGTGTATGCAGCAACTCATTCAGTAGGGAGTAGATAGTAGTCTAGGAACATTTTCATCTGTCCATGCTACAGTCTATAAAATGACTGCTGCCAATTCATACTTCTAATGTTTTCCTTGTACGGTTTGGTCAACATTTGCCTATATGATATGTGCAAAAAGGTGTGCTTATCTTGCTGTGTGAAGCCATTTGAAACCCTAATCAGGAAGTTTTATAATCCTTACATCATCCCTGGCTTCCATGGCAATCTTTGTTACTGAAACTCTTTCACTTAAGAGCCACAGCTAGTCATGGTCCATTAGGAGGAGCATAAAGGCACCGCATCAGTCCCAAAGAGTTTTGTCAGACTAGATCTTTTATGAAATGATGCACAAAGATGTGCTGTGAAACAGGGAGGAAGCAGAGGTGAGTCTTTATAAAAAAAAAAGTACGTCTTTGGCGCTTTTGTTTTTAGAAAGTGTACATCACATTTCCTTGTGAAGTAATGAAGCAACTTAAGTTCTGGCAGAACTGCTCTAGCTGGGGATGCAGGAGGATGAGGCTGGTACTGATAATCCCAAGTTTTCTCTCTCATTGGCAATGCATCCTTTCATTTCTTTATTTATTTGTCTGAGGGAAACAGTGTTTGTGTAATAGCACCTTCTCCTTGCTAAACTCTAAAGCACATGTGTTGCTTTTTTTTTCTCACTTAAGACAGAGAGGACATGAGGGTGAGCACAGAATGGGCCGTTCAGATTTAGCCTTTTCCACAATTTACTTTACTTCTGGGTTGAGGGCAGGGAGAAGCTTCTGATCTTTTCCTTGCAGGTGAATTGAGCATGTTTAAAAGGTGCTTGCATGCTTGGCAGATTCTTTCCGTTTCTCGTTTGCTTTCATTATTAAAAATAAATAGCAGCAAAGCACCAGGGGCCAGAGTGCCTACTTACATTTAGGAATTCAAATATACAAATGTGGTTTCTTCTCACTTTGAAGGGAGTAAGAAGTTAGAGAAATTCACTTATTTTGCATCTCTTCCAAATGTCTTAGATGGGAATTCACATATTATTTCTCTGCTGTTTAAAGCCCTAAAGTGAACCCATCACAATGCTCAATACAGCAGAGTTAAAATAAGAATCTGGAACATGAGTGTCGTGCCTTACCATCAGCGCTGTGCCATCAGGACAACTCCAGCTGCAGGCTGAGCCCCACCCCGTTACCAGGAGGTGCTGTTTCCAGTGCCCATATTTGATTTCCATGCCTGAGCAAACCCACCCACACACCAGGCTAAGTCCCGCTGCGCCTGACATTTCTGCTCTGAACAGGCTCCAGCGTTCAGGAGCTGGCTGGGAAGATACACAAACACATTTCACCCATGCAAGTTTGCTTCCTTGGAACTTGTGTTACCAGGAGGGGAAGCCAAAAGGGAATTCAAACGCAGCTCTGCTGTGCTGAAAACACTCTTGTGGCCACTGAGAGCCACAGCCCTGGAGCTGGACACAGTTGGTTCAAATCAATTTTTTTTTTTTTTTAAATGGAATGACACCAGAAACTAAAATTGCTCATTAAAAACAAAAATACACTAGAACAGAAGCGCTGATCACTGCTCAGCTTTTCTGCCTGAAGATATCTGTGCAAGTGCTGCTCCCTGAGTGGCTTTGACCCTGGTGTGAAATGACACCATTTTTTCTGCAGAATTCTGCAGGATTTGCAGAAATGGATGTTAATTGGCCACGGTGCCTTTGGGCCACTTCCAGCACCTGCAAAGAGTGGCCGGGAGCGAGGAGCCAAGTGTCTGTCCCAGGAGGCAGGTATTTCAGAGCTGATATGCCATGGCTGGGGCCTTAGAGATGGGATTGCTTCAGGGCATTATGAATTATAAAAGTTGAAATCTCTGGCGTAACAGGTGGTCAGAATAAAGTGTTCTTTTATGAGGGGAAGCAGGGTCATGCAGGCCATTTCAAAGTCTCTCATTAGCCTCAGAGAGATTTAAGGATTGCCTGAAGTTAAACCACCAGCTGAAGAGGAGGAGCAGAGGAAATGTAGGCTGTTTTATTATTTAAAAATCCAGACTGTTGCACATATTGTGAGGCTAATTGCAAACGCTGCTTCATTTTCTTGGTTCCTTTTTCATAAGGATAAAAATGTTTGATGCAGTTGGTGTCTATTTTCTATTGTACCATTAATGCATGGGAGCAGGGGATGAGCCATTATTTCCTACCCCTTGTTCCATAGCTGCAGGTTGTGTCTCTGAGCAAGCCACTTCACCCCTCCGGCCCTTTGTGTATTTAGCCAGCAATTTTAAAGAGAACAGTTGGTGTGAGGGAAGTGGTGTAAGCCCTGTTTGGGCCTTTGAAATCCTTCTCTGAAGACAGGACTGAAATGCTCTGGGCAGGGACTGTGCACCAATGTGTCTGCAGGGCTGCTGCACAAAGAGGCACCAGTTTTCACAGGGCCTTCAGGTGTCAGTGTGAGGCTGACAGAGTCATCACAATGATTGTCCTTTTCTGTGCTTGAGGGGTAAGAAAAACAGGGATGGACAATGAAAATGGGGAGAGCAGGGGGGCAAAAAACAGAGAGGTAGACCAAAAGGAGTAAGAGGCTAGAAGAGAATGATACAAGACAAAGAAAGGAAATAGAAACAGAAGGGCTTTGCATGCAGGAACATGAAAAAAATTGATATAAAAATAGAAAGGTGACAACACAAGTGGAAAATAGCAGATGAAGCAAGAGGACAATGAAACAGTTCATGAGGCAAAGGGAAGAAGAGAGAGTGAGGGGACAGTGTGTATTGATAGCTGAGCTCTCAGGAAAGTACAAATGATGGTGTTTAAGAAATCTTCCTGTGTTGCTTGGAGTTAGGATTCTTCTGGCTCTTCCGCAGGATTGAGAGCGAACGCCAATCCTCTTTGATCTGCTCCAGTGGTGCAGAATGACTCTAAGGGAATGTATCAATTAAGAAAATATTGAAATTGCTAGTACAGCATTTTACATATCTTAGGTTACACCGAAAGCAGGGTGCATTGGAAAATAAATGAACCATGATACCGGCACTACAACAATCCACGGAGCTTTTTTGTGGAAAAGGGTAGGAAAATGTAAGATTTTGGCTGTTGTGGGGATCTAAACATTGACTGCTGTGTTAGAAAAACACTGTGCTTTGATTGCTGGGGATTGCCTCCCACAGCAGCAGTGCAGAGTAGTGCTTCATGAATTTGGTAACCTCTTCCCCCATGAAAATGTATGTCAGACTCTGACCAGTTAATTTCCTTAAGGCATGAGCAAAAAAAGCAGAAGCCATGGTGTGAAATGTCAACTGTCAGACAAGGTTGCTCACAGCAGGAGAGCTGCAATGTTTGCAGGCTGTCTTGTCTTATGCTGACACAGGCTTTAGAGAGGACAGAGATGGGAGATGTAGAAAGGAGTTTCTCTGTCCCTTACTGGCCCAAATGTACTGGCACTTCTAGGCGTGTAAACACCCACAACACCCCGTGAAGCACTGATTTTTAGCTCTTGCACAAGGCATGGTGGCATCCTGGCTGTGAGTTAAAGTCTTCTGTTCTTGATGTGCCCCTGGGAAAAACGGAGTGGGGGCCAAGCACTGACACAGGTGCCTAATGGTGGGCTCGTGCCCTCATGCTTGTGCGCCTACAGAGGGGCTTCCCACTCTGTGCTGTTATTTACTCAAACAGACATGCTTCCAAAGGACTTTAAACAAGATTTTAGAAACAGAAACTTCACTTTCTTTTCCCGATGCCATGTAAGCCATGAATGACAGTCATTTGTCAGACCCATCACATCCATAGCTACTCTACTACCTGCCTTCACCAAGCAAGAAGTCATTTCATCTTCCTGCATCGTCGTCCTCTCATGAGTAGGATGAAGATTCTGATTCCAACTTCTGGCATTCCTAGGGGATATAATGAGCACCTTGCATACTGCAGAACAGCAGGTCTGTTGGGAGCAGAGGAGTGTTATGAGTATTGTTCTAGCACTGCAGCCTGTGATAGATGTGCTGCTGCATCTAGCCACATGCAAGCTTGCTTGCATTTTTCCTGGCCCCATATAGGAAAATTTCATCAACTAGTTTGATTAATGTTTCTCTCATCTTTGGTGGAGATAAGAAAAGGAGATGGGGAGCCAATTGTTCTTTCTTCTTCCACCATAGCCAAGAAATGATTGTAGATATATCTTTTATTATGTATTTTTTGCCTGATTCAAAAATGAATATAAAAAACATCAGGTGTTGTAATATGCAGTAGCATATCCTGATTTATTCTGCTGTAGAAATGAAATAGGGGAATGACAATCTCAGGGCAATGTGTTATCAACTTTCAAAATTCCCATGAGTAAATTATGTAAATCTCTATTCAGTCAAAGTCAACAGGCTTGTAGGAGAATCAAACAAGGGTAATTCCAGATGAATCAAGCCAGGGTAATATATGAATACTCTGGGTGGAGAAACAATTTGCCTGCCTTTCTGGTTGTGAGCACTGTGCTGTGGGCTTACAGAGGCAGTTAGGGTAAGGGAAGGAAGGGATGTCTGGCTAACCAGTACAGCTGGGAAACAGCTCCAAAATACTGGAAAAAAAAAATGTGGTTAATTTTGCTTTTGAGCTCTCATTTCTGTATTTTTAACTATATGTTTTTAATAAAATGCCATACCATTTTAATCCAAAAATGAAAACAAGCTTTTTCAAAAACTAAAGAGGAATGAAGTTGAGGAGAGTTTAGAGGGGCAGTTGTGCCACAGCTTTACTTCTCCAAACCAAAATGATTCATTGAAATCAAACCATTGAGTATATGTATGTACCTAAACTGGTAGGTTTTGTGCAGGGAAAAAGTTTCAGCCAGAATTTCTCCCCAGACCAACTGATGGTGTTGATAGAAGGAGTGTTTGTATGCCTGGCTGGAACTTACAAAAGGGGCTCATTAGGGTACAGGACAGAGTCCAGAGGGAGGTTTCTCAACAGCCCATTGAGAGCAGTGACCCGACATGGGCTGGAGAAAGATGCAAACAAACGACAACAATAGAGGGGAGGATTAGAATCTTTTGGCCCATCTGTTTCCTGTAGGTGAATGCAAGAGCTGAGCAGCCTTGCTTGGAGTTAGCCACCTGTTTACTCGGCACTGCAGAGGGCAGCCGCTTTTTAACATTGATTAGATAGCCAGGAACGTGGCTATCTGCCACTGCTTGCTAAGGATGTCATGCTGCAGTGAGTTCTCCTCTCAAAAAGGGGCCACCACAAGCAGTGGTGCATCACATTCGTGCATGAAATACTGTTTGAAGAGGGGAGAAAGGAGGAGGGGGATCACCTTCTTCTTTAGAGATGGTGCCTTAAGATGCAACTTCCTTGTGCTTTCTGCTCAGAGACAAGAAAGACCCCTCCTGAACACAAAGCCAAAGGTGTAAAGGAAGGGGCTGCTCCAGTCCTATCCCTGCTGCCTGCAGTTGAGAGGAAGGAGGCATGATTATACACTGAATGAATTTTCTGGCCTGTATTTGCACATTCATCCAGAGAGGCTTTCATTCCTTTATTATATTTATAGGTCCCCAGGCTTGGGAATATTGGCTTAAATGAGGCTAATGGTAACAGTTGAAGTTAAATCCCAGCACCTGCTCTTATAAGCTGTAGCTGTCATCTCAGTTCAGCTGTTCTCCATCTTCCTGCACAACAGGCCCGTCTGTTGTAATCAACACACAAATTCTCATTGGCCAGGTCCAGTCTCTCTAGCAAAAGCTCAGGGGCAGGATGCCTGCATCACTGACTACAGGGGCAAAGGAAAACCTTGATGTTTGTCTATGGTGTTGCATATTGTTACACAATATTTGTTCTTTTATCTTGTCTTTTTTGGTGAGGTGGAGGTGTGGCCAGGATCTCTTGAAGAAGGTGCATATGCTCCTGTAATACTTGTCTTAAGCCTCTTATATCAGGAGGAAGGAATGACCTTTTAACAGTGTTTCTCATCTAGTTTCATTCTCATGGTCAATGAATCACACCACAAGCTTTGATCGACTGAGTGTGAAAATTACACCATAAGGTCGTCTGTCTCTTTGAAAAGGCAGCTGTTCCTTTTTCTTTTTTTTTTNAAAGATGCTTTTTTTTTTTTTTTTTTTTTTTTTCCTGTCTAATTGAGTTTGTCCTGCTGAAAAGGACATGGAGTTTCTTTCAGATTTCACAGCGATGAGTTCTTTGCATGATTTCAGTGAATTTTGGGCAGGAGAGGGCCTGCTTCTGGTTATTGCTGCTTCATTCTCAGAGGAAATTTAACAGGCTGTTTTCATTACCCATGAAATGTAACTGACACCAGGCTGCCTAAAAACATTCCTGCACCCTGTGATGTATGGTGCTGCGGGTGCTCTGCAGTCAAGCTATTGCTGTCAGGTTGGCACTAGCTTGAACTGCTGCAGAGGCAGCATTTGGAATTCCCCTGGTGTAAAGAGCACCTGTACAAGAGAGAATTCTGCTGTTCATATTTCACTGACTAAATGGGAAAGTGGTAACTAATTTACGTTTCCCTGCAGTACCATTCTGGGGAGAATGGAGGAGAAATGTAATAGGATTAAAAGCAAAACCAACCACAAGCAAACTTCCAAAAATCAAAAAGCTACTCAAAAGTCATCTCCTTCCATATGTGTTAAGCACAGCTTTGAGTATTCAGTTTACAACAGGGGATAACCAAAGCTGAATCACAGCAACTTCTGACCACTCTGCCTATAGTGAGACAAGCCTCTTGATAAAAGTGAAGTCAAGGGAAGGTTAGGACTGTGACTCAAGCAGTTTGGAGACAGGGAAGAAAATGTGTTTCATCTAGAATAATAAAAGCAAAACAAGGTCAAATCTAGGAAATCTTTATTTAGCTCATTAAAGGACAACAATACAGACTAACTGAGAGCATTGGCTGCAGCTTCTTTATGGAGGTGAAAATTGTGACCGTCCTCAGCTCAAGCTATTCATATGCAAGGTTTCCGCCAGGTGAAGTATGTCCAGACGAAAAGTGAACAGCACTTGGAGTACAGAATAGAAGTAAATGCTTGTGTTTACATGCACAATAGTGTTGTGCCTGTCTAGAAGTCCTGTTGTTATCCAGAGCAAACCTTTTCCCAGTCAGTGATGGCCAGGGGGACACGAGGGAGACCACTCTGGAGCTGGCCCTAGTGTATGAAAGGCTGACAGGTCTGTATGAAGCGTCAATGTACCCTGTTTTACCTCCAACGGAGAAGAAGCATAAGGAACTCGACAAAACACCTTTTTCTCTGTGCTAAGTTCTCTCTCTCTCTTTTTCCACCCCCACCAAAAAAAAAAAAAAATACAGTGCAAACCATTTGCACCATCATTTTCTAACAACAGCTTTTGTTCCAGTTACAACTTCATTGTAAAAATCATTTAGCTAATGATCCCTCCCTCAATATTTATTCGAGCAAATCTCCCACTTTCAGTGAGGAGGCCAAACAGGGCCCAGTAGAGATATAGACCTTTGGGGCTGAAGAGTGCCAGGTCCTATATTGTTATTGTCCTCAGCTTAGATACCAGATATCAGTGCTCAGATATAATGAAAGTATAAGGTAGTTTCAGGGAAGTGCATAGGTTACTAATTCCATTCTGATGCATGTAGCTACACCATCACAGTTGAGTTATTTGGAAATTTTATAGAAGGCCTGATTGCTGGTTTTGGATTTATTTATTTTTTTTTTCTAAAATAATCTGAACTCTGTTGCAAGGTCACTACACTGTTGGATAGCCAATAACCTCTGATGCTCGTTAATAGCCAAAACTAGCCTGAGTTTTAATGAAAGGTGCATTAGCTCATATCCTGTTGTTTGGCTCTATGATTGCAAAACTAAAATGACTGAACACAATGTGGCAACATACATGCTTTAGTAGCTTTCCTGCCAACTGTTCTTGGCATAAAATGAGTTGACTCATCTTGAAAATAGGCCTCTGTTACTTAAAACTGGGGCAGAATGCAAATGCTCGTCCTGCTGACCATCACTGACATCGTTACCAGTATCATTTGTGGAGCAGTGGAGCACACTGTCAGAAGGGATCTGCAAGGGGGGCATTCCATTCAGCTGATGCATTGCAGTAAGATGAAATCACTCATATAATCTGATAAACCTGAAGGTGAGTTGGTGACTGTTTATATTCAAAAAAACATAATGCAGACTACAAGTGTTTTAGGAGGTCTGTCTGTGTAAACAATGTCTGGGCTGAGCTCATTCTTCCTGGCGAGAAAAATGCTCTATACCCATTCTGCTGGTTCCTTGGGGATGTGCAATCCATTATCCTAACCTTGAAAATAACAGGTGTGAGGAGACGGAACGCATGTAAGGGAGAAGGAGGGCAGTTTGTATAGGGAGAAGAATTGCTAATAAAAGGTGTAGTCTTGAAAAGACTCTGTCTGGACACTGGATACACTGCTTTTCATTTCTTTGTAATCTTAGCTAAGTTATACGATGTGAGAGAGTAGATTTACATTTTCCCACCCGGTTTTATGCAAAGAGGAAGGTAGCTATTCAGTTATTGACTGATTTTCTTTCATTATTTCATGCCACAAAAGCCTCCAAGTGTAAGATGATAACACAACAGCTCTGTAATGGGGCCTGCACTAAGTGTTGGAGTTGAGTTGGATATGGCACACATTACTTCCCCATACATGGAAGTCATACAAAACCTATTTTGGAGGCATACGGCACCCCTTTCTTTCATAGCAAAGCTATATTTCTTAATATATGTAATTATTCTGTTTAATACAATTGTGAGTGAGAAGCAAGGGTGTCAGAAATGACTCTGTCGTTGTTCTGCAGCATCATTATTCTGTAGATTTCCACCCAAATCACTCCAATGTTGGAAGAAACGTGGCCTTCATCATGACCACATCTTCCTGGCACTGTCTGACAGTCTATTATCCTGCATGACAGTAGTAATAGCAGACAAATTCCTCCTTCTATGAGAGATATATGTTAAAAAAAAAAAAAAAAAAAAAAA
>VXAV01006234.1:68492-118840 GCA_013399715.1 Alectura lathami
AGGTAGGGAACCAGATATAACTTGGGTAAAATGAGAATTGTCTTCCTTACCCTAGCTCCCTCCCAGATTCAAGGCAGTCTTTTGCCACAGGCTGGAACTAGGATGATGCCTGTAAACCTTTGCTACTCTTTAGCTTCCTCCTTTCCTCCCTTTCACCCTGCTCCATCCTCCCAGAATAAGGAAGCCTTAGTAGCGGTGTCTTGATGCAAATTGTTCTGCACATAAAGGTTTGAGACCAGGAAATGGCAAACAGCTGGGCACTCATCCCTCTGGCTAGAGTCTTCTGCAGGAGCTCAGATAACGGGTGACTGCCTTTAAAGGCACTAGTTTCCTAGACAGTTTTTGATTAGTGCTCCTTGTTCAGCTGGCAACACAGGGAGAGGTTGTTGGATGGGTCCCAGAGGTTCTGGGGCCTTACCCTCCCATTTTTTTTTCCATGAAACTCTGGTGTATGGGCCTTTTGAATTCAATTTTTACGCATTGCAAAGTGTTTTTGAAGCTCTGTTGTTGACCTTTGTGAGCTGGCTAGGGGAGTATGGGACTCAGTAACTCAAGAGTATGCTTTCAGTGTCACTTTTCCATTGTGCAAAAAGTGTATGAGGTGGTCAACAAGGACAGGGATGGAGAATAGGAAAGAGAACGGAAGGTACCAGAGTGCAGGATGATCCCTC
The DNA here is from genome assembly GCA_013399715.1 of Alectura lathami. Lineage (NCBI taxonomy): Eukaryota > Metazoa > Chordata > Aves > Galliformes > Megapodiidae > Alectura > Alectura lathami. The sequence goes on from VXAV01006234.1 coordinate 69,164, forward strand.
TGGGTTATATCTGCTTTTGTGGCAATTTATAAAAAGAATCACAGCTAGTGAAGCTCAGCATATTGCTTTTTAAAAATTGAATGCCAGACTGTGCTTTTACACTTGTGGCATCCCACTGCCTGAGATTTGGCAGGTGTAAGGTACACTCCTGTTTTATAAAGAGTAAGGCCTTGAGCGGGAACATTCATACCGCACAGTATATTATACATGTCTGGGCAGTGTGACTACAGTTATAAATTCCTGGAGAATTCTAACTCAGGACAGAGCCCAGGCAGCTTTCCAGCAGGGCTGCAGAACAATCATCCTCAGCCACCTGTGCCCTTGTGTCACCCACCACCAGCCCTCCCACCAGAAATGCATACCAGGTCTCCTGGAAGAGGCCTCCTGTGCTGTGGCTGGGTGACTCCTGAAGGGTGCAGAGTGCCCTGTCCTTGGCAGATGTGTGGATAAAGTCATCCTCTCAGTGCAGAAGTCTTTGGGAGCACAAGTGCAGCTCACTGGATGACTCAGAGGTGTTGACACACCATGGCAGCAGGTTAAGATTGATCGCTGTAGCTGTTTGCTCTTTCTTCTGGGAGATCTATCCCCAAAGCAGGGGTGACAGGAAGGCTCATGAGTCAGCTCCTAAACCACCAGAGCTTGCAGCCCAGCATGTTATGGGAAGCTGCCGCTGACCTGGGGTCATGCTGTTAAGCCATACTGTAAACTGTAGCTGCTTAAGAGCTGATTCACATCTTACATCTCTTTCTGCTGAAACCGTCAAGGATACATTTGGTGTCCTTGCTTCATCTGCCATTGCTTGTGGGCCTACCTGAAACCAGGAAGGAAGTTCTCCTGCAGAGGCAGAAGAGGGTGCTCCAGTTCACCTACTTTAGTGAACACCTTCCTTCTCTTGGTCTGATAGTCCCTGTGACTGTCAATCTGTCTGCTCTGTTATGACCTAATATCTGGGCCTGATAGATGAGCTCTGAAGTTCTCTGTACTTTGAAGAGAGCCTTTCCATTAAACAGAAATGTAATAAATGTCCAGTCTAGTCTTTGAAATTACAATCCAAGACTTTTACTTTTGTTGGGCCTTTCTCTAGGCCTTGATGGATGGGCCTACCGAAAAGAAATGGTCAGCCTGATTCTCTTCAAAAGCTATAAAATTCGAGTCATTGTCTAAGTGGGAAGAACCAAGCCCAACACTTTTTCTTTATTCTTTGTATTACAATGGTATTCAAAGACCTCGGGTGACAAAAGCCACCACACAAATACATGGTGGAAACCTATCTGTCTTGCAAAGAGCCCCAAGTTGACAGACAGTGAGAAAGGGGATGGTTTCATTGAAATTCTGCAGAGAGTAGGAACTGAAGCCCCTGCTGGAGGGAATTACATTACCTCACGTGAGCTAACTAGTTTAGCTGGTCAAAGAAACTTGCATTTTTTGCTGGCAATTTATTCTTGCTGGCAACTTCTGACCAAAGTTGAAGACTGGTGTTTGAACCTCTCCATTGGCAGGGAAGCAGAGCTTGCTTGGCTGGAACACACCAAGTGTCAAATTTTTAGGTGGCTAAAATTAAGTAAGAGTGAATCCCACTCTTGGCACCAGAATGTATTGGAAAGGGGAAGTCAGATGGTAGTCACTGATGGTTTACTGTCTAACTGAACACTACATTATGTGAGGCTCAGCAAAAGTCTATCCTGACCCTGCTGGCCTCTGGTATTCTCCCCAGTGATCTGGGTGATAGAATAAGCTGTGTATTTATTCACTCTTCAGTGATGAGAGCCTAGGAGGGGTTATAACCATGCTGGTGAGATAAGTGTCATTTCAAGAGATCATCAAAAATTGGAGGAATAGTCTTAAATAATCAATATGTTGTTCCTTGAGGACATAGGCTTAGGAAAAATCTGTTGCAGGATGGAAGAAAGATATATAGGCACAGCATAGGAGTGGGTGGATAATGCACCACAAACTGACTTAAGTGCTATTCTAATGTGAAAAAAAAAAGCAATCATCAGATAGGAATGCTTAGATGGAAGAGTTTTCAAATGTAAAACAGCTAATACAGTTATTCTACTTTTATAATCTTCTTGGCTGGAGAACTGTGGTGGGTACCAGCCTTGAAGAAGGATGGAGGGAGTCTAAAGGAAATTAACAAAGATACCCTAGAAAATATGGCTTACAACAAAATTTGAAAGAACTGGGAGTGCATAGTCCAGAGAAGGAAAATCTGAAGGAGGCAGAGGCTGTAGTCTTCAACTGTGTAAAAGTTCATCACAAAAAGGGTGGTGGTTGATTTTCTCTCCTCACTCATATTCTGCCAGAGGTAAACAAGGAGCAAAGAGATTAAATTACAGCAGAGGAAATATTATGTAGATGTTTGGGCTTCAAGGGCAGCAGAACATCAGAGTACCTCAAGAGACTGAGTAGTTTTAATCACTGGAAATTTTTAATAACAAGGCCTTTTCAACTCTGTTTTCAAATCTGTGATCTCTCCCCCTTCATGGTGCATTAGCACATCTGGCCAAGTGCCTGGAATTATTGTGGGAATGCATCAATTTGTTAGCAGCAGCAGCTCGTCTTGTTGCACGCTCCAACCAGATATTATATTCCTAACCCCTCCACACCCGCTTTTTTCCATAGCTGCTGGAAAGAGTGATTTGCCCCAGCTCGCAGCCTGCATTTTCGCTTAAAGTGGCTGAACAGCTGCTCGTGCCAGCCGTGCGCACACACTGGTCTCGCAATGGGGTCTTGCAAGCAACGCGCTCAGCACTAAGTACATCCAGCCGCTCTCCGTCATGGAGCTCAACTTCTCCAGAATAATTTCATCTCTTCAAACAAAATAAAAGCGGTTGTGGGGGAGGGGGCAGGGGAGCTGCTCTAATCTTTCTTTCCTCAATGTAAGCAGCATCTTTATGAGGACAGAGAAGTGCTACCAGCTGGAGAATTAATATAGAAAATTTCCTTTTATGGAAGAAGTCTTTTTCTAATACTACCAGAGAGAAGCTTCTAAAGAACGGCACTAATTTGAAAAGCTTACTGTTTCCTTTTAGGCTGTGGATTCAATCTAAATAAAGTGCTTCCTCCCATTGCAGCACAGACAGTTTCGAAGGCACTGACAGCAACAGGGAGATTTTGGTGAAACTGTCTGTATGTTATTCGTGCAACAAAATAATTTTGTTGTTCAACATTAAACATCCGTATCAGACTGGAAGAATCTAATTCTTCTCACAGGGGCCAGATCTAGCTGTAGATGGAAGAGAGGGGGAAGGGAGAAGTGGGGTGAGCTGTGTGACTGAATGACAGGGGTGTGCAGGCTGCGGTAGCAATGCTAATGTGAAAAGGGGAGACTCCAGCCCCCTTAGCTCCCTCTCTTCAGTACATGCATACCTGCTTAGTCCAAGCGAGGCTCCAGACAATCCTGCTGCTCACACATAGCCACCTGGCTCACTCTGTGCACTCCTATGCTGACATAGCAATTCTGTCTCTAGGCACTAATTAGATTGTAGTCTGGATTCTCATAAGCAAAGGTGGTTTAATTTTTCTTAAAGCCTCTCAATGCTGAGCCGTTTCAGCCTGAAATTTACTTTACATTTTTGCTTGTATAACTTCACTGATTTGGGACCTAGTGACAATTTTAGGAGGTGTTTAGCACCCAGAACTCCATCTGAACTCAGCTGTAGCTGCCTGGAGCAGAAGCTGGGACTACTCTATACAAGAAACTTACAGACTGGCTGGGAACAGAGTGTCCCTGCATCCTCAGTGTCTTGTGTCATAGAATCACAGAATGGTTTGGGTTGGAAGGGACCTTAAAGATCATCTAGTTCCAACCCCCCTGCCATGGGCAGGGACACCTCCCACTAGACCAGGTTGCTCAGAGCCCCATCCAGCCTGGCCTTGAAAACTTCTAGGGAGGGGGCATCCACAGCCTCTCTGGGCAACCTGTGCCTGTGTCCCACCACCCTCACAGGAAAGAATTTCTTCCTAATATCTAACCTAAATCTCCCCTCTTCCAGATTGCAGCCATTACGCCTTGTCCGATTGCCAGAAGTGTCTCTTCAGCTTTAGCTGCTGCTGTCATCTCCCTCCTAGTTCACAGAAGACCTGAATGCAGGCAGATAAAATATTTCCTTTCGATTGCTCTGAAACAATTTCTTGAAGGCTGACGATGTAGCGGTTGTGACTGTTCAGTCTTAGCCTGATGCTTTAGACATCTTTTATCTAAAGCAACAGCCTGTTTCAGAGGATCACTCAAGTGAGTGTTAGGGTTGAATTTATTTATTTAANAATTCCACTGCTTCATTGTAATTACAGCGTGGACACGAGAAATGATCCAGTCAAAGACAGCGATGTGGCTCCATAAATGCATTTGTCAAACTGACCTCAAGCTGGCAGGCAGCATCAGTGCCAAAAAATATTTAGCAGGTGCAAGCATGCCAGCCGCTTGTGGTATGCCGTATGCTTCTTTAACAAGTAGATGGCTCTATGTGCTGCTTTAGTATCTGTGGACAATTCCCATGTGCTTCTATTTATCTGTCATGGTGCTTTGAGTGACTCTATGCAGAGCTGCATTTGACAGCCAGGCACCTCACCAACTCTTTTCCTCTTCCTTTTTTCACTTGTGCCCCACCTGCAGTGCTTGTACCTTTTTCTTTTTCCAGGAGACTGGAATCCACTCAGATGTCATGGAGTTGAACATTTGTCTTAAAGAGGATTGGGTTCATGCTAGAAGACAGACAAAAACAAATGAAAAAAATGGGCCCAGCAGCCAGACCTGGTGCAGCCAGGTCAGAGAAAAAAAAAGGTGGTGAAGAGTCAGGGTAAGGCATACACGAAGGGTGAGTGGTTGCAGCAATACATCTAATGTTTAGAAAAACCATTCACAACTGAGAGGGGGAAGCTTGATTAAATGGCCAAGGGAGAAAATGAAATTAAGACTAATTAACAAGAAAAAAGAAACACATGCGAATCTTGCTTACCAGTATATTTTACATGTTGGCATCTTTATTTATGGAAGTTGATTGTGTTTTGCTTTTTTTTGAGCCTGGAAGGGTATTAAAGCACAAGACAAATGGGGTAGGAGGAGGGATGTGGAGCCTGCAGGAGACAGGCTTTGAGTTTATTCAGGCTTCTGAAGGCTTCACACACATGTCATGAAGTGCATGTAAAAGGGTTTTTTTTGTTGTTGTTTTTTTTTGTTGCTGTTATTTACACCATTAACTTGCTCATGTTCATTCATAACTAAAGGATTTCTGTTAACTATAAACCAGGCTCGCTGCCATTGTGATTGAGAAGAAGGGCAGGAGACCCAGGAAATTAGTGGCAAGGAGCCAGTCAGGGAGCCAAAGCAAAGGAAGTGGCATAAAAAGCCATAAAAGCAGACTGTGACTGTAGGCAGCAGCAACTCAACTAATCTTATATGTTCACAGGGTGCTTCCCCATAGTGTAATGTTTAGGGTGACTGAGGCTGAAATTCCTGCTGGAAGGAGTGGGGCTTTTGTTTGTTGGGAGGGGCAGTTTCCTTTCTCCTGAGCAGCCAGCAAGAATGGAAAAGTGGGAACAGAAGAGGAGTATCTGGAAAACGTGAAAGGTACTTTGTTTAAAATCAAGAACTGATTCTGACCACCTTGGTATTGAGAAAAGTTCTTCCTACATGCTTACCACCTAATAAAAACAGAGTGTAAGGCCTGGCTTGCCAAATTTAGTTTATGTTTTCAGTATAAATTTGTTTGAAAGATTTCATCTCAATTTCCCTGTGTAAAAAAAAAAAATACAGGATTGCTATGCAGTCTTGTGCCACTGAACCCAAAACTGGAGCCAATGGTCCCCACAGACAAGATGAATGCAGGACTGAATGAACACAGTCGCAGCTAACTGGCAAACAAAGGAAGAGCAGAGCTCCTGTTATTGCCTAAACCAGACCTCAGAAGCCAGGCTTGTGTCAGCTCTCCACTGCTGCCACATCTCACTCACATCCTACAGCAGTATCTCAGGCTACAAGGGCTATGCGTGGGGTGAGATTTATCAGCAGCCCCACCCAAGCCCTGGTGGATGAATGTCAGCTGGGTAGTGTTGGTCACAGTCCATGAAGCGCATGGAAGGTAATTTAATCAGCTCATGGAGAGAAGTACGGAACAAAGCTTTCTCTCCCACATGCAAAATGCGTAAGAGCTGCTGGAGCCAGGCCTGCCCTTCCTCCCTGCAGTGCAGGGCCGTGGCAGGGCCCCCTCCGACACTGGCCTCTTGCACTCTGGGCGCTGCTCCTGCCTGGCAGCCCAGCTACACTCCTGGCCAACAGCACCCGCAGCCAAACCCAGATCCGGGCTCCTTGCTCCCTGCCCCAGTCCCCTCGCCAACAGGGTGCCTGGTCACGAATCCTCCTGCCCTTTGCTTGCCTGTGGGGGACACCAGAAGTGCCTGTGGCAGCGTGGGCATGGTGCTTGCTGGGAGGTCTTCACACACTGCTGTAATGCTCAGATGCCTGAATTCCACCCAAACTACATGCAGGTGCTCTCTGGATCCTGTTCTTACTATCCACGTGTCTTTGTTAACATCGGGGGCTTATGCCCACTTAGCCTACTCTTTTGTGAACACATGAGTAAGTTATGTAAGACATTTGTGTTCAGTATAATTAATGTCATCCATGCCAGCAACTGCAGTGGCATCATTACTGTAATAAAAATCCTACGCTTGTTTCTAATTTTAATATTACATAGTCTCTGATTTTATAGTTGCATATTGTGATGCTAGGAACGCAAATCACAGTTTTTAAACATACTGGTGCTCATGGTTGGCATTTATAAAGCGTTTTACACACTCGCTGTTTTTCTGTCCCACTCTGATGGCTGCCTGACAGTCCCATGTTTCCTTCCCAGCAGTTCTGGAGCAAATGTGTTCCTCTATTCCTAACTCCCCTGAAATGTCTGCTTCAGAAATTTGGTATGTGGAATCTGGTGACTATTTCACAGATGTGGAGCAGGACCTCCCCATCAGCCATCAGATCTGACCAGATGAAATTTGTAACATCTGCTGCTCCTAGTCAGACACAGCTTTCTGTTATTCCAGCTGTTGCTGAGCATGTATTAACCAGCATCAATTAGTTAAACCTCCTCCTAACATTACTGCAGCTTGTATTTTTGCTGTGACTGGAGAAATATTTTTAAGACTTAAAGATTTATTTGTAGCCATGGTGTCAATACACCCTCTAATGGGCTTTTAGTTTTTAGGCCAAAATACCAGAGGCCACTGGCTGCCAATAAGGATAACAGATTGCATAGCTCTGCTCCTGTCTAGAATGCCAAGTGTGCTAGAAATGAGTGCTGAATTCCCTCTTCTACACTTAGTAAGAATGAATTACGGAAGGGCTAAGACTGTAAACAGGCCGCAGTAAATTAAGACAGAGAAACTCAAATCTTTTGCCCTGGGATCTACTGGATAATGCTTCTTACTCTTGGCTACTTCTAGCAGATGCATCTTTTGCTTCAGCTACGTCCAACTCATACCGTCATTTGTTGTTACAACACATCCATGCGGCTCATTTTAGCTGTGCTGAGGCACTCTAATTCACAGGGCTGTGTATTGGTGCAGCTTTATAGCAAGGCTTGTGGCAGGAGCAGAGCACCCAGAGATGTCCTCAGCTCTAATTTTGCATCACACCTCTGCTCAGTGCTTCACGGGGCTGCAGAGCTCTGCAGCGAGCACCTCCCTGAGGTTTTTCTGGCTGGAACCTGTGGCCGTAAAACCATGCCTCTGATTTACAAGAACATGAAGGCTTTTAATCAGGTCATTTTTTCTTGTTAGTGTCTCTGTCAAGAGAATGAAGCATCATATTTTAATGGCCAATATATTCTGTTAATTGCAGCATTTCATTATTTTTCTTTGACCTTGTCAACAGCCAGCTTTCTGACCGTATATATACATTAAATGCATTAATGTTCCTCTTTCTAATGATCCAAGCTGTCAAGCAGAGGTGGAATAGTCAGGCACTGACTCTGTAGAATAATGAAAAGATCAAAGCGGTGCCATGAACTTCCCCAGTCTGTGGAGTATATGAGGCGTTCACTTGCTGATATTTCATTCCTGTGACAACAGCTGGAGGAGAGCACCAGCCTCCTCTCTGCACAGAGACCTGCACACATGGCAGTGCGGTCAGTGCCTGCGCTTGTCACTGCTATTGTGGCAAACAAAAGCAGCCAGCAATAAACGGCACAGAGGCATAAGGTCGGAGGAGATGGCCTTCTGTGCATTGTCAGGGAAAACAGACATCTGAAATGGGTTTGCTGCACTCTCCCTTACTGTGTCCAGATCCTCTTCTCCTCTGTTAAGACCTGAAGCAATGAAAACTCCTTAAAAGTCTCAATAACTGTTGTCTGTTTGTTTTTTTTCGTTTGTATGTTTTGTTTAATAGTACCTCTGTGAGTGCCCTGTTTTCTGCAATATTTGAATGAGAATGTTTTCTCCTAATGATTCTTCTTTCTCTTCCTCATTTTTTTTTTGTATTTTTTCTTAACCCTGGAAAATTAGTGCCACTTTGGTAAAGTGTGAAATTGTACTGGCTTGTTAATGGTTTGTCCTTTGATCTTTTAGTCACTGTGGCTCATTATCTGTGTGGGAGAGGCAGTATTTTCTGCCTCCTGTGAGTCACTTAGGGAGAAAAAAAAAACAAACAAGCAAATCTAGCATCTGTTATGATTTTCCTTCCCATGATTCTAAATATCTATTAATGCACATTTTTTCTGCATTCTTTTTACTAAGTACAAACATGCAGATAAACACATAGACCAGACTGTTGGGCCCATTTACTGCAGTCTTATTGAGCTAATTATAAAATTGGGCAATGCAATGATAATATTAAGGTTATAATTAAGCCAGAACCTATAAATCAGTGGGTTCAGATTATCCAGACAGTAAATTCATCAAGCTTGTAATGAAATCAGATGATGAAATTAATAAAAGCAATTGGGTTGTACCACTTTGTCTTCAGGGAGTCTGAGGTGGAGCCGCCTTCCTTTCCATGTAAGCCCACCAGCAGCAATGGCCCGTAGGTGCCCTGAGTCAAACCCAGAGAAGATCCATTGACGTCCCCAGATACTTCAGCATGAAATGCCCCATGCAAAAAAGCTCTTGTGCCAGTTTCCTTGGACTGTTGTGCAGGGTTGGTGCCCAGTTTGTGGTGACAGTCTCCATTATATATCTTAGTCTGTTCTGATCGCTCCCTTTTCATATAATAATGCAAGCTTACCTCAGCAGTGAATCATTAAATGTTTGCAGAATCTCTTGAATAATATTAATTTTTAATCCAGAAGCTAATGACATGTTTGGTGGTACCTTGGTCCTTGTTTCTAGGCACCTATTCTCACGTAATGCATACGTACATGTGCGCTTTTAGAGAAAAGGAGGCAATGGTATCTCTTGTAAGTGAGACAGAGTGATGAGACTGTGCTGCTCCAGTATGGAGACTCAGGGCCTGGGAGCTCTTCCATGGAGTCATTTCCTCTCTCATAGCGGGAGATAGAGGCTCTGTGAAGTTTTATTCCTCAGTGAAATGGCTACACCAAGGACAAAGCCACTCATTTCTTCTGCCTAGGAAAGGGATGTTGTTGATTGGTGGTACAAACAACTGGGGCAACTGTTTTTCTTCTGCATCACCTTTGCTTTTGTAGAGATGGATCCCAGTTCAGTTGAGCCCATTTTCAGAGATGCACCCTCCTCTATGAGCAAGTCATGCTTGGTCACAGCTTTCTCTTAGGTGTCATGCATCCCAGAAGTTAATCTCTCTCCTCACCTTGCCTGTAGCCGAAAGAACAGACTTTGGTCCCACTACAGCCACCCAAGCAGGCTGAGCATGACTTCCAGCTGTCAGCAGTGGCCTCTGCTCAGCCTGGTTTTGCCAGCTGCCCTGTGGAGGACAGAGGCTGAGACCATGCCAGGCAGCAGGCAGAGCAGTGGGGCTGTCATACTGCCAGGTAGCAGTAAAAGGAGACAGTGGAGGAGGTTTAATATGGCCTGTGCTTCTGGAGTCTCTTTGGGATCCAGACAGAGCAGCTTACAAGGGACAAAAAAACATGTGCGTAGAGCTGGAGACCTCAGTCCCACCTAGCCCCTGCTGCACCTTGGCATGACAGGTGGAGATGTTTTCCAGGAACTTAGGGAAGTGCTTGGAAACTTCCTCCTCTGGGGTCCGGCAGAGCCTTCACAGCTCCCCTCAACTGAAGGTACACAGCCTTTTGTCCGATGTATTGCACCACATACCCTGTTCTTCAGTACAGTCTGACTCGCGTTTTATATGTGGTGACTATCTCTTTATCTCTTTAGTCCTCTCTATTTTTAGTTGGGTTTATTTTGATTTGAACCATGATGCAGAAGGATATTTGCCTTGGGAGTGTCCTCCTTCCGCCCCATCATCACCACTCCTCTAACAGCTGCCTTCTGATCTCCCTGTTTTGTTTTTAAGCTCCTTCTGGGGTTATATTGATACTGTTTGCCACCCTATCAACAAGGCAGCTCCTGCGGCTGCAGGAGGATGTGCTGTTTGCATTCAGAATGAGGAGGAGCTACACAAAGCCAAATGCAGGCTCAGGAGAGGCAAAAACTGTTGCAGCCCAATATATGATTCAGGTTATTGCTAGGGGACACTTTGCTGATGACAATGGCATATGAAAAATACTCTAGAAACAAAACTGAAGTATATCCCATGTTCATATTGGTAAACTTCTGGGGAACTCTATGCAAAAGTTACTTTTTCAACACAGGAGAGTGCAAACTCCTGCTCCTGGGGAGGAGCAACCCCAGGCACCAGTACCTGCTGGGGGGCCACCCAGCTGGCAAGCAGCTTGCTGAGAAGGACCTTGGGGTTCTGGTGGACAGTAAAGTGCCAAGGAGCCCTCAGTGTGCTCTTGTAACAACAACAACAACAACAACAACAACAAATAAAATGAAAAGGCCAATGGATTGCTGGACTCCATTCGCAGGAGTGCTGCCAGCAGGTGGAGGGAGATGACCCTTCACCTCTGCTTAGCATTGGTAAGGCCATACCTGGAGTGCTCCGTCCAGTTCTGGGCCCCGCAGTGCAAGAGGGACATGGAGCTACTGAGACAGTCCAGCCTAGGGATGCAAAGATGATGAAGGGGCTGGAGAGCCACTGCTCTGAGGAGAGGCTGAGAGAGCTGGGACTGTTCAGCCTGGAGGAGGGTCAGGGGGGTCTCACCAATGTGTATGAATATCTGAAGGCAGCTAATGAAGACGAGGGAGCCAGGGTCTCCTCAGTAGTGCCCACAGACAGGAAAAGAGGCAGCGGACACGAATGACACATTAAATTCCTTAAGAACACAAGAAACAATTCTGTGCTGTGCAGGTGGCAGAGCACAGACAAAGGCTGCCCAGAGAGGCTGTGTACTCTCCTCCTCGGAGATCTTCGGAAGCCACCTGGTCATAGGCCTGTGTGTAAACGAAGTTAGCCAATGACTTTTGCTAGTCCATGTAAACACCTGGAAGCCTGATCACTTATCATACTGCCGGATCTTGGAAAAGGGATGAGAATCTCCAGAAGAAATATTTTTCAGGCGCTTGAGCAGTGGAAAACTCCTGCCACTGATGTCAAACTGTGTGCAGTGTTTGCTGTCCAGAACACAGGATTTGTTCCCAGAAGAGCAGGCACAGTCAAGTGGCAAGACTGAGGTCAGCTGTGCTGTGAGCAATCAGGGCTAGGGGCATGGCCCTCCTGCTAGTGGAGAAGAGCTGGAATCCCTCTTTTTCAGTGTGTACAAACCATTCGCCTCTATTTTCTAGCAGCTATATAAGTCAGAGCACCTACATTTACATGGTTTAAGGATAACAGCAATATATTCTGTACAAGGTTCTTTGTTCCACTGTCTTCATTTGCTTCAGACAGCAAAGTTCCCTGCTTCTCATCTGTCACTGGCAATGTGCAGCCTTCAGTGCAGCAGTTGCTAATGGCGACTGGTATAACTTGAGATCAAGGCACCATAAGAGTGCTGCTGCAATCCTGCTTTGTTGCGCACAGTTCAGTAGCTGCTGACATTGAGGCCACTGAGAGAAGTATTTGCTTTTCTTCCCTGGTTCTATCAAGTTCATTTTCTGGCTCATCCAGATGATCATTTTGTCCTGTGATGGAGCGAAACAAAATAAAATTGTGACTTAGGTGACTACAGAGCTTTCTGTTTCCTTCTCTGCATTCTTCCAGGGTGATATAATAAGGGGTAGGAGCTCAAAATAATGTGAAAGAAAATAATTTTCATGACTTGGGAAAAGGCTGATACTGGTGCTCCAAGGCAGTCCTGCTTCCAGGGAAACTGATGCCAGGGCACCAGTTGATCATTGCCCCATATCCAGAGCTGCTGTCAGACTCATATTTGTAAAAGTGCTTTGGGCCCTTAAACATATTCCAGAAGTATAAAGTAATACTGCCTCTGTGCTATACATACAGAACATATGGTAATGAAAGGAAGAGGTGGGTGATGCATCTAGCAGCACAAATACCTTACTGCGCTGGGCTCGGTATGCCCTCAGTTCTGTGTTCTTGGTTTTTATTGTGGGTGTCTAAATGCTGGTGACAAAAAAAAAAAAGTCTCCACGTTTTTGCACTCACAGGACAAAATAAAATTCAAGGCTGGCTTTCACTCAGCCTTCCTTTCTGTGACACACTGTCACAGCATGCAGCATGCTGGGTGTGAGGCGAGGGCAGTGGTGTTAATGAGATGTGCTGTGTCTCACAGTGCTGGCACTGCCCAAGAACCGATGCAGATGTGCTCTATTGACAGGAGAGATTGTTCTTGCTTTGCATCAGAGATATTTACATTGGGGCTTACAAAAGGATTTGAGGGAGAGGTGCCCAAATCCCATTGCTGCTTATGTGGATTTAGGGGCCTTGCTGCCTCCAGTCCTCTTGTATAAAATGATATCTGCATGAGTGTACCTCATTTGTGTCACCAGCAATAAAGTGTCCCTGGGGACAATGGCAGTGCCTGAAACTGTGGGCTGGCTTCTTCCAGACTCACGGCCTTTTTGCTTGAATGAGTTCTTCTAATGCACCCAGCCAGGTGCAAATCATCTGTATTGCCTTTGCACTGCTTCATTCAGCTTAGTTTTTCTCTGCTGTGCATGCACAGCACATGGGTTTGTATTGCTTTGCAGGCTGGAGGCCATCTGAAGAGCTGCCTGGGTACTCAGAACCACAAGCATCGCCCAAAGCTACATTTGCCCTGGTATGAACTGATTCTTAGCACAGCTTCTAATTGTGTCTGTATGTGTGTAAAATTGAAAGACAAAAGTGTTTTCAGATGAATTCCCATCAGCTGGCGTCAAATGCCCATTGTGGGGGGCTAATTCCAGCAGCCCAGAGAGGCTCTGGCTGAGCACTTCCATTTCTGCACCTCACCCCCCTTCCCAGGACCAGCAGGCTCCAGCGAGACCACGTTGCAAACTATCAGACTTTATATCACCTGTGTTTTACAGCAGATTGTTGATCTCAGATACAACTCACTTGAGAAGCCAAACTGAAATCATCCCAGAGCAGATCAATAACTGCACTACTTCTTCATATGTCACTGCTCATGTGTAATAATTAGGCACATCACCTGGAGTGCAGAGCCAATTGCGGTTTAGACCAACTCTTATTTTTCTCTGCCAATGGTCTTCTAACCTGGCAAGCACAATCTCTCTGCCATGTGAGTGAGGGTCTTTAGAACAAATTCTGTTACCTGTGCCAATCTGCAACATGACTGCGTATGTGTTTTCTCAGCCACAAATTGTTCTTGCATTACAAAGCAGACTTTTCATTTGAAATTGTGTCACCTTCCATATCCACAGACTGAGATGGTACGTTTTCATGAATAATTCAAGCCTGCAAAGTGGCTGGCGAGAATACACCTTAATAATGTGTCTAAGTATAGAGCCCTGAAGCCCCCTAAACTTCATTTTGGTATTAGAAAAAAAAAAAAAGCATCAACAGATTTGACTCTGATTTGATATTAAAGGAACATTTTATTTGTTCAAATACGCAGGAAATGCACAACTTGTAGAATCCAAAGCACCTTTCAGCGTGCAGCACTTTGAGAACCAGCTCTGCAGTGCTTACGCTGTGTTGCTGCGCTGCTGAGAGGGGTGGTGCAGAGAAACAGCTGGACGCAAGGATGGCTGCTCTCTCCTGCAGGAGGTGTGGGTTGTTGGTTCAGAAAGCTTCCTTCTAGGGAATGCTTTGGCCATTTAAAAATACAAAATATGCCATGCCCAGTGGGGTTGGTCTGATGAAAACTTCCAGGACCACATTCTAATTTGTTTGCTTTCAAACCTACAAGTCATCATAGTTATTATTTTAAGCAATAAAACTGAAATGCACCTGCTTGCTCTTCTGTCCTTAGATATCTACACCAGAGATGCTGAGAACTGCCATGACTGCCATGACCAGAGGAAAAATAAGGACATCATCCACAACTCAGAGGGAACTTTTTCACTGATTGCAAATACTTTAGATCGCATCCTAAAATACTTGCTCACTGCCACAGTTTGGCCTTCAGTGTTTCACATTTTGTGCTATCTATGAAACCTTTCATATGCTCTTTACTGGAACAAATGCTTTGAAAGCTGAGTTCTTACTGTTAATGCATAGGTCTCTCAGCCCTACACTTCTAACCTTTTGATTTTGCAGACATCAGTTTTGCTGGAAGTTACACATTTTTTCACCTCTTTCATACATGTAAAATTGGTAGGCTTTGCAACATCGTTTGGTACAATGAGCTTATCTCTGTTCAGGTGTCAGCTTAGCTGATCTGTCAGGGCACTGAATGCAAGCTTCCAAATAACACCTTGCTTGTTTGTCCCGACCTCTGAGGTCTTCTCAGTAGGTGCAGAGGACCAGCACAGCGTGCTGAGGCTGCCTCATTAGGATCAGCTTGTAAATACTGTGTGGAACAAAATTCAAGAGGTGAAAAGTGTGTTTACTAGCAGGAGTCTACCACATCCCGTGCTTTTTTTTATTTTACCTGCTCATTACTCCTTGGAAGTATGGGTTGTAAAACATTTCAGCAATGCAGAAATACTCATTTTCACTTTAGCAACGACTTTTAAAGCAACCAGCAGAACAGCAGCGGTCATGCCTTCATAAGCATAATAAATCTCTATGCAAGCAGCTATCTGACCAGAAGCTTTGGGAGCACATTTATGTTTTGACACTAAATTTAATCACATCTTATCGAGAGAGAGCGGGTGGGGGATCAGATTTACGTAACGTGAAAATCAGTCGTTACTCAAAATCTGTGTATGAATGCTTGCATCAGAAATCACTTGCTTCTCCAGATGCAGTATCTGGCTGAGTGTTTACACAATTAAATCAGATTTCTCACCCTTCTTGTTGAACAGAGGAAATGTGCCATTAAGTATTTGTTTAAATACTTGCAAACATATGTGAGAGTGTGTACACAGCCAGCATAAGAAAACCACACCAGCCTCACTCTCCTTTATGTCAGTTGTGTTTTCCCATCTGTTATTATTTCTCATCTTAAGATAAAATTGTAATCTCTGGGGCAGGTGACTGCCTTTAACACCTACTACCTCTTGTACAGTGCTCCTGGAATAGTTTAGGACTATTGTAGCACAATTATATTAAAAAACAAGCAGTAGTCTAGACATTAAGAGTGCTGAGAATTTTTTTTTCTCACCATAAAGATAACTACAGGATGGAGCAGAAGAGTTTACCTTCCCATAGCCGCCAGGGAGGAGGGACCCAATCTGCCCTTCTTGTCACTCTTCTGCTGAAGAAGGTCCTTCCAGATATTTTGGAGCATTTCCCTTACTGCATTTGAGGCAATGTGAGGCAGAAAATGTATGAATTAGCACCAGCTGGATGCATCCTCCCTGGGTAGAACAAGCTCAGGACTACCAGCTTCAGATCACTGAGCACAGTTGTGATTCCTTAAGATGAGGTTCACTGCAGCTCTTTTGATACTGAGAGCTGCTTCCTGGGCCCCACCAAAATGAAAGACTCTTCTAACTAGAAGTATAGTATTTTTTTTGTTTGCAAGAGCTTTTGACCTTTTTTAAACATGTTTTTCCTTGCAGCCATCCACGGCACCAAACTGGAAGCTCTTGTCACTGGGCAGCAAGTTTTAAATCTGCAAAACGGTACGAGTGTATAACAGATCTAAACCTCAGCAGCTCTCCTTGTGTGTTTGCCATGTACAAGAGCTGGGAAGCCCTCTCCTCCTGCTGTTCCCTGCTGCAAGGTAGCCACAGGTGGCTGGTGGGAGATGGAGCACGCAGGGCTGCAAGGGGAAGCCCAACTGCCCCATACGTTTCTTGACTGCCGGCAATATGGAGCAAGAGGGTATAGCAAGCGTTTTCAGTCCAGCAGGGAAGTGTAACACCTCCAGAAACTCTCCCGGTGTACAGATGCAAGACAATGCTCTGGAGAACACGTGGCAAAGTAAAGGATATATAGGTGCTATTTCTCTGGCTCCTTAGGCTGCAATGGCAATAAGGCAATGCTGAGTTACGTCTCTTATCTCTCACTTGAGGGAAAGAGCTACAGAAGCCAGATATCAATTACAGGCAGGGATTAAGGACATGACCCCAAATAGACCCCATTAATTTTCACAGCAGCTTAAAAGTCATCAGTTTTAAAAATCAATAGGTAACAGTGAATTACGAATAGTTTTCAGCTAGAAAGTTTGAGGAATATTGATGTGGCTGCTGAGCAGTTGGTACCACAATATTAATGTGAGCTATGAATGCAATTAGAGATACATGCAGCAGAAAATTGACAAAGACAAGGTTAAAGTATTGCCTGCTGCCTTTCAGAAAGAATTGGGTGATTTGCCTTAAATTTCAGATTTGATACTCTCTAGGTGGGCTAAAGAATGCAATTACAGAATAAACTAATAAGCCCAAAGCTAAAAAGCCCTATGCAAAGCAGGTTATCCTTTGTTGTACACAAGAACAAAACATTTGTTTGATTAATTTTTTTTTGTTTTGTTTTGTTCTCTCTGGGTGACCTCCACATCCTTCCATCAACCAAAGTTGTAATTTTTTATCCCTCTATTCAGACTTCCTCATGTTCCCCAATTATATTTTTCTTTCAGTGCTGAGTGCATTTATGCTTTCCTGATCTTTTAATATTTCTATTTTTGTATGTATAGCTCCTCTGTTAAAGAACACGTACCGTGCCTCTCTGCCCCATTTATGTAGAAGAGAGGAGCCTTTTCTTTAAAGCACTTGTAACAGATAAGAAATTGACAAGTAATTGTTGCACTGGCTCATTTCTGAGGCTGGCAAACAGTGGGGGACGCTTCCTGGGAGGCACAATTACTGGCACGACTTAGCACGAGCCCCACCAGCTGTGGCATGGCCCTGGTGCTGCTGAGAACAAAGATGTGAGCATGCACTGTACATCCCCCAGCCCATGAATACCTTAGGTTGTTACTGTAAATGGGATAGAAGGAAATTCAGTTATAAATGGAGACTTGTTTTCTTGTCATTGGCCACAATAAACATATTTTTAATTCAGCGTTGTAAGAAATCATGGATGTTCAAGAAAAGCCTGTTTGTATCTCAAGCATGGTGGACAATGGGTGAAATTCAGGTCCATGTTAAACATGTTGGAGTCAGTGGAGTTTCTTCTTCTCTGGGCTATTATTTCAGGCCAGTTGTCTTCTCCTCACCTCCAGATTACTGCTGCATGGTGGGTGTGATGCTGGGCTGGTGACTGTCCCGGTGCTGCTCTGCCTGATGCATCACAGCAGGCAGCACCCACTGCAGCACAGTGGGATGCTCCTGGGAGCCCTGATGGCATCATCCCTTGTGGTTCCTGCACCCCACCAAAGCTCATCCACCCCTGAGACCAGTTTGACCCAGGAGCTGCTAAATATCACACAGAGGTTCATACACAGGAAGGGAGGTCCTGTTTTCTGCAACCACCCCATGCCTTTGCAGGGCTTATTTGGTTTGTGCCCCACACGGCACAGAGGAGTCCAATGTCCCTTATGAGGACCAAGCTGGCGCACATGCCCCTTGCTCTGCCAGAGCCTCCTCTGCTCTTACTGCTTCACCACAGAGCTGAGCACTGTCAGCACTGCCATCACGCTGCAGCCAGGAGGGGTGTCCTGCCTGGGTTCACAGGAGTCCCAGGTGGGAGCACCTGGGACTTGCTTTTTTTTTTTTTCCCCTTCTCTTTATTTATTTCCCTGCTACAGCATGCAATAGATGTCAGGAGGTGTATTACCCCATTCCATCACCGTGGAATCAGGAAAGGCAATAACTCTGGGTTTCCTGGTTCACAGGCAGTGCACCTGGTATTTCATAGCTGGCAGCAGCTTGGGAGAGTGCGGAACTGTGGACAGCTACATTGCAAGTCACTACTGAGAATTATTTTAAAGAGGCAAAAATGCAGTGCTTACAGTCCCATAGCATACAGAAATATCACCAGAGAGAATACAGGGGAAAAATCAAAGAGCAGTGCTGTGAGTACAGCTGTGCATCTGCTTTGCTCCCTGGTTTATGTTTACTTGAAGTGTGATAAAATATTTGAAAAATCTTGCCTTTGCAAATGAGATTTCCACATTATTTTGCCTAAGCCAAGCAATGTGGGATGATCTTTGCTGCTCAGGCATGCAGCTTCGGTGGGGGCACTGCTGAGTTCACCATGCAGATGGGCAGTCTCACTACAGACAGCAAATGGGAATTGTCCTTATTGCCATATTCAACTGGCCATGCCCAGATAACACAAGTTAGGGCAAGACATGCTCCTCCATAATAAATGCTGGTGCTGGTGAACGATTGCCAGGCTTTCTGGAAGCTTCCCTTTTGTCTGAGGACGGGTTCTTCTCTCTCATCCTCTTCAAAGAGAGCACCCTTCCCCCTCCTCCCTCTTCACATTACACACTTTAGTGTTCAGCAGACAGCTGTGCAGGTAAATGTTGCTTCACATCACTGACAAATCCCTGCAACACTGAGCACAGGCTGTGCTGTGTCCTGAGCCCCAGCTCACCCCTTCCTACACCAGCTGTGGGTGTAAGGCTGCAGCCATTCTCTGGCATCATTTTTGGTTACCCTGGGACAATTTATCAACTAGGGACTGTCCTTTCAGGCATATATGTGCTTTGTTGTACGTGTTCTTGGCTGAAGGAGTGTGTGTGGAAGCAAGAGGTAGCTGCTGTCTCAGGGAGATCTGCTGCTAATTGCCTGCTACTGCTGAACACAGGAGTACAGCCCGGGTGGAATAACCTACAGGATCACAAATTATGCACATTGCAGCTAGGAGTGTAACTGCACTGCTATTATGCATCCAATCTCTGTAAAATACCGTTATTTTACTGTTCATAAATGTGCCCTTAGCAGCAGCTATAAACATGCCTGCATTTCACAGTGTGTTAATTAGACGTCAATTAAAATATTTATTGAGTAAGTTATTAATTGGCTATAACTATCACATCGTATGAAAAATTGTTTAAAAGGATGTGAAAATTTTATCTCAGACTCTGTGTAGCTTCAGTTGATGGAACAGTAATTTTACATGGTATGCTGAGAAAAAGCACTCATATGCTCTCTTTAAGGTCTGATTTTGTCCTCCCTTTTGAAACACGGTTGCTTGTTTAGACAGCATTTTAATACAGAGGTGACTAAAATGCTGCCTAAACATTTTCCAGTTCACTTTTTGAAATGGCAGAGGTGAGGTGGGAGGTGCACTGTCTCAATCTCTGCAGCCCTTCCTCTGCTTTTGTGGGGGAAGCACTTAGGCACAGCACACTGAGGAGCAAATGGCAGAGAGGACCCTCTAGCAGAGTGAGTTCATAAATTACTTTCCCAAGCCCCTCCTCTTGCTGACATCCTCGCCCACAAGCTGCCCTGCTTTCTCTGCCACCGTGGAGGTGGGAGGCATCCTCAGGGCCATGTGTTCTCTGGCTCCCAGCTGCTCCCCACCTCCTCTCACCTCAGCATCACCCCAACCTGCCCATCCCTAGTCTCTCTTCTCCTGTCTTTCATCCTCTCTTTATTTTCCTGTCACGCTAGGCTCTCCCATCCAATCTCACCACTGAAGTGGTGATGAGAAGAAAGACAGCAGCAGAAGCAAGTACCACCACCCTGCCAAAAGTGTTTCAGGTCGCTGGAATGGACTGGCTGCTCCTCCTGCTCTCCTTGCTTCATCTGGCAGGACTGTGCTTCAGATCTGTAACCTCCTTCTGAAAAGAAACAGCAGCAACAAGCTGGTGAGCGGGGCAGTTCAGCAGCCACCTGAGTAGGCTTGTAGCCTATGTAGCATTAGACCTTTTCCTGCCCACATCCAAGCACAGACTCGCTCTGCCCTTGGTGCTGCTCCAGGTTCCTAGAGTTTATTTTGAAAGCACTACTGTGGGTTATCTCTTGTAAAAGCCGCTGCTTATCTGCTGCCGCCCTTGTAACGGTGAGGGATGTCCGCAGGAATTAACACCCTTTGCACAGAAGCAGCGTGGGCGCTGTGTCGCAGCTTGCCAGGCTGCAACAGACTGCATGTGAGCAGTGACGCTCTCCAGAAACACAGGCACACGCCCTCTCCCTCAGTAAAAGATGTCAGAGCCTCTCCGCCAAACTCAAACCAGAGCATTTCACTTGCACCTGGTTTGGGATTTTATTTTATTATTGTGCTTCTCCCCAAATAGCACCAAGACAAACAATCAAATGACCTTTATAATGAGAAAAAAATGACAAGCAATTAGTATCCTAGGAGGGAAAATTTGATGCTATCAGTGTTTCTTTCTTGTTATGCTTAATAGATTAACTCTGCCTGTAATTTAGTAAAAGGCTGTCTGCAGAGGGCATGTGACAGTGAGCAGATGCAATGAACACTGGTTTTAAATTTGGTTCTTCTTTCAGTTACTGAGGTTGAAACTCTGAAGGATATGTCCCCCCCGACCACCACATGTTTGATTGCTTCATTCTGATATTTTTGCATACTTTAGGCTGTAGTCATGGTACCATGCAGCTTTTGGTGAAAATCCCCCTTTTTCTTACTCTTTTTCAATTACTTAATAGGAAGGCCACTTTTCCTGTAATGCTGTGTCACAAGCTGGGGGCAGAGAGAGATTTCTTTATGCTTGGCTTGTACTTCCGTGTGCATCTTCTGAATATTTAGAAATTTCATTTGTGCACATCACAAAACAAGCTGTTATTGAAAATATGGTGAGATCAGTGGAAATTCCCCCTTCCGGCAGAGCCAAGGCTCAGATCTTTCTGGCTACTGGGAAGTACAAGGCTGGCCGTCAGCAGCTCTGTATTTTCCAGCAGTCCCTAGGGTGTATGTTTTACTAAGGCTAGTGCCTCTCAGATCCCATGGTGCTTATTTCAAGAGGCTTTGCCCCCTGCCTGCTTCCCTCGACATTTAAAGGCAGGAAGGGATCTGCATGTTTCTGGCGAGACGTGAGATGTGCTTGTGGGAAAACTTTCAGTACTGCAAGCCTGAGAATCCCCAATGAGCAATTTGATCTTCTTCGTGCCAGAGCAGGGGTCGAGGATGGGAACAATCAGGACTACAAGCCTGTACATTGGTTTATTACCTGCTACCTAAGCCCTGTGGGGAGGAGAGTGTTCTTGGAGACTCCCATGTGTGGAACCCAAGCAGCTCCTGACCTCCTGCAAGCTTATCTGCTTTTCAGTGCCTCTCAGTGTGGATCCCTGTGAGCACACCCTGATAGCCTTTTTGGGATTGCTCTCCTCTTGCTGTGCAATCAAGGTTACTACTCTCAAAAAAAAAAAAAAAAAAAAAAAAAAATCACATGCTGTCAAAGGTTTAATATCAGAAAAAAATGACAGGAAAGGGAGAGAAGGATGGGGACCTGCAGAGCATCTCCTTTCCCCTTGTTTCAGCTTGATGTGGGACTGAGGCATGCAGTAAATAGCAAAGCTTTGTCTTTAAACCCTGGGTTGTATTGCTTGGAGGAACCTAGGACAAGCAGCTCAAAGTCTACGTCAGCAGCCTCCCCGGGAGCATTCCACCCTCGTAGCTCTGCAGACAGAGGCAGGAGCTGAAGCCGGGAAAATGGGGGGTAGTGAGGAAGGACGCGGGGGCTGTGGCAGAATCCTGGCATTGCCAGGGTGAGCAGGAGAGGGGTGCGCAGCCCCTGACAGCTGGGCTCTCCCCATGCTGAACTGAGCGTGCCATGGGTTCTGCTGGTGGGGTAACGTCAGCTCGTTTGTAAGATCTGCTGACTGGGGATTCTGCATGTATATATATATATACGCACACAAATATATATAGCTTTTGGCTTCTGGGGTGTTTTTTTCCCAAACAGCTGAACGTACAGAAAAGCCTTAACAACAAAGGGGTATTTACACGGTCAGATGGGCCCAGTGACGCTCTCCTAATCATTAGCCTGGCACTGTGCACATTCCTGTGATATTTCTGGTGGGAATCAGTTATGTTTCGGGAAAGGGAAGGGGACAACATGACAGAGGGGAAAAAATAGAAGGAAAATGTGAACTGTATCACTGCAGTAGCTAACAGCTGGATCACACCTGTGGGTAAGCACTTAGAAAGGAAAAGAGCCCAAACACCAGGGAGACCTGACCCCCTCTTAGGCTGGGATGGGGCTGGAATATAGAACTGGAAACAGCACAAGGTGGTTTGCGCCAGACATCTGTCTTGTCCTTGTGCCCCGAGTTGGGCCATACCACGTCGCCCAGCACAGAAGCGTGTCCCCGCCACATCCTTCCTCCCTGGTCGCCCCTCTTATCCTGTCATCTGCATCACCTTCTGCAGCGAGCAGATGATGCGTGGGCTTCTCTTCCCACAGGAATTCCTTTCATCTCAGCTTAGGGAAGGTAGCACACATCCTTTGGTAAAGAAATATTGTACTTAAATAATCCTGGTACATTTTAAAAGAAAATTCCAATTCCAGTCTCATTCCTCTTGTCCACATGCTATCTACATCCTGCATGAGTCATAAACAGCACAAAAGAGCCCCTGTCTGATTTTCTTTGGCTCTGTCATAACAGAAGGTTAATGACAGTGAAAAACATACAGCAAAAAATCCTGCTAGCTAATGTCATCTAAGCATTTAGCACTGAAAAATAGTGACGTACCTTTCCAAGCAAATGCAAATGAGCTTGATTAAAACCTCCTGCAGAAGGCTGGCATATTTGTCAAGGCCAATGAAATTCAAAATGTTGCCATAATACCTGCCTTATAAAAATGCATGTATTTCTTCAGCTGTGTGTATTTAGACCTTTTAGCAGTTCTAATGAGCTTTCAGAATGAAGCTACTACAGCAATCAGCTTCTGTGCAACAAGCAACATTTAAATATTAAAAACGTAAATTAGCTAAGCTGGTTAATTACAATTTTCCAAACATTGCAGAAGTGCGAGTAAGACTATTAACTGCTTTGAAATTCAGATATCAGTTCCTCCCACTCAGGGAACATCCAGTTCAGCAGAGAAGAGGAAGTTACAGAACAGTCTCCTGAGCTAGCCAAAACAATATCTGCTTACCAGAGCTAAAAGCCCTACATTTCAGCTGCCTTTCAGAGATATTAAAAGGACATAGAAGCCTAAAATCAGAATTTAACAGTTTGTGGAAACACAAATCTCTCTCCTGCTGGCTCTCTGAGCCCCTGCCCAAGGATGCTGTAGCCTGGGGCATGACGGCCGGCCATGCTGGTTGCTGGGCGGGCTGCAGGCCACCTCTGCAGCCCATGGAAAGCATTTGTGGTGGGTTAATGCCCAGCTAGAAACATGCTGCAGGCAGAGGTTGAGCTGCTGTTTTGTGTCCCAGATCCTTGGTAGAAATGACCCATGCAGCGCAATCTGCTCTAGGTGTTCCTGCTTCGGCAGGGGGATTGGACTAGACGATCTTTCAAGGTCCCTTCCAATCTCTGACACTCTGTGATTCTGTGATACTTTTGCAAAAGTCAGCTGATGAGGACACTCTCTTCATCTTCTCATAGGCAGCAGGGATGATCCTAGGTTGGTACTCAAGGCTGTGCTGTGATCCCATTTCCTTGAGTAGCATAAAAGCAGCCAGAATCTTCTTGAAAGTCAGCCACGAGGCATGCCCCAGAATTCCAGCCTGACTGCTGGACTCCTCTGCTCACAGCAGCAGCTGTTGCTCACACCCCTGTTTGCCAATGCTGGGCAGTCACAGAGTAAATGGCCTATCAGGAAAATGCTGATTGGATCCAAAATTATAAACGTGCACGTCTTTGGGTATCTCATTGGCATTACTGCTTTGTGCTGGAAAAAAAAGGAGTGGGGAAAATTCCTCCTCCTGGGTCTTCACTGGAGCTGATCAAAACCACGCTGGAGTCCTCCCTTCTGAAAGAGTTCTGGATAGATTTTGGCTTCAATATTGCTAAAAATGACATATTATTTCCTGGTGGCTATTTTTTATTTTTATTTATTTATTTTTAACTTTCAACACTGTTGTAGTTCAAAGTCTCCTAAGAGATAACGTCTTACAAAATGAAAGTGAGAAAAATAGATCTTTGATTACTCTACACTTCTACAAGCACAAAATGGCTTTTTGTTGTTGTAGCTCAGGGAAACTGCTTTTCAGTGCCAGTTCTGCAGCCATTACCTGAGTATTTTTGTTCCTAAGACATCTCAAGATTTTGCATGCTGCCCTTGTTTTTTCTTAAGTAATCTGCAATTTTCCACCTGTCTGTTTGACCAGCTGGTTAAAACTCCACTCTCTGTAGGGTGGAGAGGAAGCTGGAACCTCCTTCTGGAAGACTTTGTGCATTATAAGCTATCAACACTTAGCGGTGTCTTTTCACTTGGAAGAAGCCTTGTTGGCTTTAATTTGTGGGCAAACATTTCTCAAAAGTAAGTGAGAAAATGGAAAGATTCAACTGAATTAATAGAAAGTTAGCGCCTGTAGCAGTGAACTCTTGTTTATATTAGCTTTGTGTCTGTGGGCTCCCAGTCTTGGAAAACCCCTGGTACATGACACTGCACTAGGTGTGGGAGACTGTCTTCCCAGCACAGGCTATAAATTCCTTGGGACTGGGATGGGTCAAGGAGTTAGTATTGTCTCCTTTTCACAGGGAGAAGATGAGACAACCATTTTAAACAGAAAACCTGTGCCAGACCTGGAGACAAAGCAGTCCTCTCAAATCTTACTAACATCCCTCATTTCTACAGGCCTGCTAGACGTTTTGTTGTGAATATCTGGAAGTGAACATAGATATATGAAACTCTAAAATGTTTACTTTGCCTTAACAGTGACTTGTCCTGATATATTTATTGTTGTTGTCATTCTTGGGTGCCTGAGAAGGGAAAATGCTGGTTGTAAAATACTGCTGTTGAGCTCCTGGAGCAGCTTTAATTTCATGTCACGTAGGATGATGTTGTTCTGGCCAGGAGAAGCGAATGCAGTGTCTCCCAGCTGCAGAGGAGTGATTTTAAAGATGATCTTTGTGGTCACTTCAAACTGTGAGGCAAGAAGGACTGATGCTGAAGTAAATTTAGTTCAAATGCACTAGGGTCTAAAGGGAAATAACAGAGCTCTATAAAAGCAAGAACTACAACAATGCTGTTGATTTCTCTGTAGATTTTATCAGGTCTGCCCAGTCAATTCTCTTTAAGAGGATAACTTCAAGGATGCTCTCTGTGGTGGCAGTGCTTCAGTGCCAAACTGTGGCAGCAATGAGATATCAACAAGATCTCTATGTGCTGGAGTGGTATTTGCATGAAAGCGTCCTCCACTCAATGTCTAAGTGAAGTCCTTAAAAAAAGAACAAAAAAATCTTATTTGACCATGGTGCTAAATGTTAGCATCCCCATGATGTTCTTTGTGCCTGAAGGTTTACTGCCAGCATAAAAGCAACAAACCCTTAAATAAGCCTGTCGGTGGGGGGCCAGAAATGCAGAGGCAGACACTTGGTGGCCACGCACAAGGAAACCAACCTGCTGACCAGAGCAAGTTAAAATTGTTGCTGTTCTCCTTTCTGTCTCCCTCCTTTTACTGACTTGACTCTTATCTGTTATCAAATGATTTCTTTTTCTAGGACGAACAACTGAGCGGACCCACAACAACTTGCAATGTAATTCATGTTTGTCACTCCTGGCCAAGACCAAAATTGTGAGTTTGTCCAAAATAGCCCTGGATTTCTTTACAGCCTTATTAGGTTAGATCCTTACTGGAATATCTCTTACTTTCTGGTTCTACCTGAGGAAAGCATTTCAAGTCTGAAGATAGTAAATCAACACAAAGTTCTGTGGGACAATTCCTGCATGGTTTTTAGCAGTGAACACTTTCATTTCTTTTTTGGAGGGGTGGGAGACAGAGAAGGTGGAGGAGATTATTGCTGGTTCAAACGCAAGATGCTCACTGTAGTTGTACATCTGCAGCAAAAGTGAAGATTCTCTGCCCAGGAGACATGTTGGCCTGGGGAAGCTCCCTTCCAGGCACATTCCTGTAGCATTTCACTGCTTCAGCAAAGGATTTTGTCCTTTCAGAGAGGTGACTGCATGTAACCAATAACAGCTTCATAATCAACAGACCGGATGAGCAGAGCACAAATTCCCCAGGTGTTATTAAAATCTCTGGTACACGCTGCTGGACCGGGCTGGTGACTGCACTGTGCTAGCGGTGCAGGGGGAGGATACAGAAAGGAAAAGACAGGAGAGACAAGAAATGATGTTACAATTATTTATTTATTTTTTTTTACGATCCAACAGAAGTGTTGAGATTTGCAGCAGCAAATGGATCACTGAGGAAATAGATAAGATGCTCTGGAAATATACGATGGAGTACAGAGAAAAAGGGAATTGGTCTTGCACATTGTAGATAAACATGAATAATGGGGTCATATACTGCAAGCTTTGTAGTCCAATTTCATTTCCTTCACCCATCATTCAGCTGTATAGAAGCTATTCATCCAGTTATCTCCTCCTAAATTCCCTTCTCCTTGGTTGCAGCCATTGATGGCTCTTATCTCATTACCATATGCTGCAGTTCCTTGTGGGAAATAGTACTCTGGCAACAAAACAAAAACAACAAAAAAGTAGAAAGATGTATCATTCGGTGCACCTGTGTCAAAGATGCTTGATTACTATTTTCTTGAGAATCGTTTTCATACTCTACAGCAAAGAATGATAAGGTGCCCTGCAGTGGGACTTGTAACATTGTCTGATTTCCAAATAAATGTTCACAGAAAAATGTGTTGTTGTTTTTTTTTAAGTAGGTTCAGAAAACAAAAGCTTGACATTCCTGATGATTTGTCCTTTCTTCTCATGTATATTGGTATCAAAGAAATAAAAAAATATGAGACCCAGGCAGCAAGTCCTGTCATAAAACAGCAATTTAATGCTTCAATCCTTTTTTTTTTTTTTTTTTTTTTTTTTTTTTTTTTTAATTGTACTACACTGTGAGGAATGCTTGAATCGGTAGCAGTTTTATGCTGATGAAAAAATATTATATGAGTTATAGCCCAGGTAGAAAGTGAAATGTGAATCTGGCCTATGCTTGGCTAAACATCAAATATCTTCCAGTGTAAAACAAAATGCCTTTCATTTTTAAGACAGCAAGCTTTTAACATGCAAACTGAGGCAGTGTCTTGGCAGTGTCCTTTTAAACAACCTTCAGAAGGGAGCGTGCCATTTCTGAAAGTCCATTTAAACTCCTGGAAGCATCTCAGTGACCGGGGGAGAGCAGGCAGAGGGACAGGCAATAAAAATCAATATCTGCTTTTAATAAAGGTCAGTAGCAAATGAGAAAGAAAGAAAGAGAGAAAGAAAGAGAAAGAAGAACTGCTGCAGGTCTAGCAGGATTTCAGTCACTTCCTTTGGCTTGACCTGCTGCTTTCCTCCTCTAACTGAGCCAGGGAGGTTTGTACTATTGCAAAGCTATCACATGAATGAGAATAAATCTGCGTTATAATGCAGTTTTGCAGCTATTTAAGAATAGGAGTAGCTTTTAAATATTGGCCACTCAGTTGCTGGATTAGCACAAAAATGATGCAAGGCGGAACTACACATGCATTAAGCAGGGCTGGCAAAAAGAAGGGGAAAGCATGTGAATTTACTAGCTCAGCTCTGCAGGGAACATGCAGCATAAGAGGTGGTGCTTGAAGGTGAGAGACAGGCTCAGCGTGTGCGCTTGTCTCCTCTGCCCTCAGCCAGGGCTGCTCCCCAGAGTGGGTGCTCAGGTGTCTTGCTCAGCCCTGTTCGATATCAGGGACCTCAGAACTGCTGAGCTCACCCTTCCCCCTTATTTTTTATTTTATTTTTGTTATGGGATCTGAGATGTTCTCTTGCGAATCCTGATTGAAATGCTGTTGCTGCAGGTTGGACCAGATCAAGCAGGGCCAGAAACACAAGGAAGGAGCAGAAGTGCTGGCCTCTGAGGGCCACCAGACATGAACCTTGGTGTTGCTGGGTGTAGGGTGCTGCTCCCAGCCAAGCTCTGCTTGGCCTCAGACATCCACAGAGATGACTGTGATTTGTATTTATGCCACTCCAGCCTCCTCTTCACCTTGAGATCTCAGCTGGAGATGGCATTAATCTGTGTGCTCCAGTAAATCAGACCTTTGCACAGCCCTGCAGGAGCTGTGCCACACAGAGCAGCCAGCACTGGCCATGCATCTCATCCTTCTGTGCTGGGGCTAGGGCAAGGCCAAGATTTCCACTGAAGCTTGAGACCAGATGTGTTTTTTCCCCCAAGAATCAATATTTTAAAATACAGAGCAAAATGAGGGAGGTGGGGCAGGAAGGGTGGTCCGTGAGGACGTGGGTTTGTCTGCCTGCGCAGAGAAGAAACGCCTTTTGCTCCATTAGTCATCCCCTAATGAAATGCTTGGCCTCCAGAGGCTTCCAGGATGCTGTGATCTCATCAGAGCAGCAAGGTGAGCTTCTCAAAAGGCAGTTAATGGGATCAGTTACAGCTTTTACAACAGCACCAGATGGAAAAGTCTCACCCAGCAATGCCACGCACATGTGGAGGCTGGGGGTAGGGGGCAGAGAGCCCATGTGACTCACCATGGTGTGGAGCTCCACTGCTACATCAACATGATATGCATTGCCCCCAACACCAAGCAGCCCGTCTGCTCGCTGTCAGTCAGCTGAGCAGAGAAAGAAATGCGTGAATCTCAGCGCAGTCACACCGTGGGCTGATGGAGCAGCTGTAGCCCACAGAGTTCACCCCATCTCATTGGACCTCCACTGCCTCCAGATGGTGGGGCACCAGGACACCCATCTCCACGCACCCAGCTTTGGGGAACGAAGCATGGGGCCAGTGGCTGCTGGTGTGAAGTGGCATGGTGTGGGGTGACATCAGACTGGCTGAGGCCTCTCACATGGGATTCGGCAGGTTACTGCAGTTTGTCATAAATGCGGAGATGCTGTGCAAGTCTGCAGTGAGCTGAGTGCTCTCAGGCATGCACAAGCACAATTACAGCATCCAGAAGCAAATTATGAGTTTAAAACTGCTCTTTACAGGTTGGAAAGCCCAAATTATAGGGCCCAGAGAAGAGTGCCATAAGGATAAGAAATAACTAGAGGAAAGTAATTATTTATAGGCTCATACATTCTCATTTGCAGCATTCACATTGTAACAGTTTGTTTCTGTGAAACGTAAATAAGTGGTCAACATCCCTGGAGGGGCAAAGCAGTGCAATGTTTTTATGCTTTAACATCCTGGCCTCTGATTGCGAGAAAATTTGGTGATAAAGCATTCCCATTAACCTGAACTGATCCTTTGCAGAACTAAACCTAATCTGGACACAACCTGATGGGATTGCTTATTATTATTTGGTGATAGGATACAGTTCAGTGTCAACATGTCTGCAGTTAAACAGAAGAGAAACTGGGAGATAAAAGATCCCTGAACAAAGAGCCTGTGCTTGTGCCTGTGACAGAAATATAACCCTTTTCTTCGACGGAATAGATCTTAAAGCTTTGTCATCCTCCAGAAGGTTGCCAGTGATGTACAGATTGGAGAAAAGGTAAATGAGGCATGAACAGTGCAGAGGCACACAGTAGTCTGCATCACCTGGCAGCCTGGTTGCTGTTAAGCAATACAGGCTTACAGCAGCCAAGCTCAAATCCAGACATCCGAGGAGACGGGGCTTGGAGCATTCTCTGGGGGAAGGCTGCCCTTCCTCCCAGGAAACTGCGGCAGATGGGAAAAGAGGTGGAGGCCAAGCTGAGCATGAGCAGCTAGCCCAGCCCTTCTGCCAAGTGATTAAAGGCAGGGGAATACTGAGTGGGAGTGAGCAGGATGCATTACCTCCACGTCTGGCCAAGTGAGTCCATTTCTGGTGTCAGCAATTCAGAAAGGATATGGAGGAACTGGAGGGGATTCAGGGGAGAACTACCAGGATGAGAAAAAATGGAAAACAGGAGGAAGGCCCAAGGAGGGGAATCTGTTTATCTTATCAAAAACAGGAAAATGCAGCCTGTGGCTACCTATAGAGGAAATACAAATTTATTAGCAGATAGTTCTTCAGCCTAACAGATAAATATATAGCTACATCCACTAAGAAGTGCAGAAAACAGTAACACCTTAGAATAAAAATAAGGTGTAAATATTCATCAATAACATTAATTAACAATTAACCTCATTAGTGATCATAGTAGACTGCATTTTTTTTCCTGCTGAAAGAGGTTCTCTGGCTCTGTCAAGGGTTAACATGAAAGTCTTTGCTCTATGTTCTGCAAAACATCAAATCAAATGAACTAGGTGATCCCTTACATCTCTCTTCAAATCTTGTAATTCCTAATTCAATATGTGTAAAAGTTTCATTTCAGTATCTTTAATGTCTATCAAATGCATTTTGCATCCATCTTCCAGTGTTTTCGATTTCCTGTAATGTAATTTTGGCTGATCTCTAGCTCTGTGTGCATAAACATTGCTAGCACGGCAGATAAAGTGTAAGGAGATGTCTCACAGTCGGGCTGCAATATGCAAAGCTTCATGGGAGCACTGCATAACACTGCAGACAATTGTAGAAATAAATGATTAGGTCATGAATCTGCTTCTGTGTCCTGGGGGAGTTTCAGCTGAAGTCCCACCCTTTTTTAAAATGAAGCAGCCAGGCCTTGAAGGACTTGCAAAGTGAGGACTGAAAAAAACATGTTGAGCCCCATTTATCACCCATAACCACACTTCGTTGTAGTTGTATATTGTAGATATGAATGTAGGAGTACATAATCTTAAAAAAAAAAAAAAGTTTTTCATTGCTAGTTTGCAAAATATTTAATCTTTTTAAGGCCTTTAATTCCCTTTTCTTCCAGTAGCCACCTTGCTACAACACTGGAAGTTCAAGGCAGCTTTCAGAAGCTGTGCATGGTGCTACAATGAGCTGAAGGAAAGGCAGCAGTGGGCTGGCACCAGGAGAGAGAGGAGCTAAAAAGAGCAAGTGGGGGTGCTGTGCTGGATGTTGCTTTGCTCACTGCAGCACTAGCCCTTTTGGAGGGGTTTCTGGGTTAGCCCATTTGCTAGTGCTAGTATATCATTGCCGCTGCTTAAACGCAGTGACATTTTATGAATATTATTGTTGGTATTACCCGAAGAGTTTACAATGCAATGGCACATGGACACATAATGTATAGCATTTAGATCACCATTAATTTATAAATCAACAAAATGGACATATTACAGCAATAATAAAAAAGCAGCTGTCTGAGTCTGTATTTAAGGAGATAAAGGTGCCAGATGCTGCATGCAAAATGTCTGGAAAGAACATTTTTGTTAGGGTTAGTTCAGGGTGCTTAGTTGGTTTAAAATCTCTGTTTGGATGCCTGATACAACTCATTTCTTTACTCCTGGCGCGGAGCAGGCAGGAGCTCTCCCAGTTTCCATTTTTAAATAGTGTACACTCATGTGTAACCTGGATCAGGCTGATGAAGTGGAGCACTAAACTCAGATGAACACATTTGCTCCACAAATTTGGCCTGCACAGGTACACTTGTTAGATCAGCTAACTTTGTAATTTTTTTCAGCGAAAGCAGAGGAAGCAGAGGGGAAAATCCAATGCAAACAGTGTGGATTATGGTATGGACTTTGAGGGCACCTACAAAAGATTTTGACATTTGCAGGGTTTTAGTCTCAGTGTTTCAGTTCTATCAGCTCCATTATTATTAGTCAAACTTTGTTTTTGGATTTACCATGTACAAACACACGGATAACACAACTCCTCTGGGTTTAAATAACAACAATTTTAGGCACCAGTGAGCAACAGACAAATTCTGCTGAAAAACCTTTAGGCACATTTCCATGCTTCCTTTAGAAATTACCCCAGAGTCTTGGCTCAGACTTACATTTCTGTTCACCTGAGAAGTCCAGAGCTTCATGCGGTCAAAACATGTACTCCTCAAAATCAGAATGTGAAGAAAATTATTTATCTCTGGTATAGAGACAATTGGGGGCTGAGATTGAACCTTCTACTAGGAAAAAGACAAACCAGATTACCTTTCTTAGATCAGCAACAAGTCCATATACAGGTATATGATGTTTTGTTGTTTCAATTTTCTTATTTTATTATTGCTATTATTATTATTCTATTTTTGTAAATGGTGTCTCATATCTGAGAGGAAGAAAAGCCACTACTGTTTTGTGAGGAAGATGGCAATTTGGAGCTTTAACTAAACACATATTTCAGATGACTGACGCATTATGAACTTCAAATGCAACAACTAAAACAAACAGTTCCGTGCTCTTACAAATTCAGAAACAAGCCAGCTCACTAGTGAACTTCTTCTAGATCTAATTACTTAAACTTTTTGGAGTTTTGAAGACTAAATTAAGGTTTGGCTTTGGATGAGCAAGGAAACACCACAGAATTAACCTTGCTCTTATCTAACATTTGCTTGGAGACGTTGCCATTTATTGTGAAGGTATCCGGGGGAGGTAAGGGTTTCAGCTACATTTATTCACCCTTCTCTTCCTAAGACTTGCTAATATTTCATTCAGATCTGAACGCATACATGATAAAGGCAGGATTATTCCATCAGAAGAACTCCCTCTCACTAAAGCTTCATCCACGAATTGCGGAAAGGGTGTTTAATGATCCTTTGTGCTCCGGGATAATGAGAACCAAAGTAAAAATGTGGCTGATCATCTGTGTCTGCAAATACATGGCTAAGCTGTTACTGAGAGGGTTATGCCTGTTAAGAACAGGCAGCGTACAGAAGCGCGGCTTTGCTCTGTTTAAGCGCTCGTGTTGAAGGAGGCTGAGGTCATTCACCAGGAAGCTTTATTTTTCCAGTAGTGACTCAAGAAAAAAAAGCATCTTTTAATTACTCCCCAGTGTCGGAAAAGCACAATTCATGATACTCTGGAGACTACATGATATCTTGGTGGCAGTGGTTTAGACCAAACAAAATTATATAAACAAAAGTACATTTTTTTCTATGTTCTTCAGAGGATTAATATTTACAGGGAATTTTGGAAAAAATGGTTTCATATCCATGCAGATATTTAGTCAAGAAACTGGATGTTATATAAGAGATACATGATTCCCCCCAAAAACATAAGATGAGCACCCCTGTTTGCTAGGACAAACAAATGCAGGTGTTGGCAGTCAGCCATGAAACCTGATTCCTGGGGACTGGGTTTTAACCAGTCCTGGCCCCGGTGAGGGTGCAGGTGTGCCACAGGGGAAGGAGCCTAGGACACCCAAGGAGATGGCTGCCTTCATTAAAGGAGGATGATGCTGGCTTTTTTGCAGTTGTGTGCTAGGTGGTGTTGCCTCATTCCATTTTTGATGAAGATATTGTGAATGCACATATCTGGAAAGCCACTGCTCAGAATTACTTTGTGGCTGGCAGGAAAGCTTCAGTGGCCCACAGAGACGGGCACTTCCTTTGTCACAGGCAGTTATGGTCAAACACAAGGTAGATTTTCATATGAAATAAAGAGAGGAGGCAAATGCTGGGTCTCACTGTTCTGGTCCTCACTCGGTTTATACCCTGCTCCCAGGGTCTTGCAGCCTCTCCGGGGGGAGCTGGGACTGGCCACTGCTGCAGGCACAGCACTCTGCTACAGGGAATACAGGGCTGAGCTGTTTTAGTCATCTCCCATACTCCAAACTGTCAGCTTTGCCAACGTGATTTTTTTCTAGAGCCAGAAGAATGAGGAGAGGAACAACCACAGCCTTTCAAGGAAGGAAGTACAGTGGGAATTTCAGCTGTGTCCCCAGGTCATTCATTAATATCAGCTGATGAGTCAGTAAAATGTGTCCGTCTGCTGACTTGTGGCGTGTCTCAGTAACAAAGCAGGTTCCTGTTGCAGCAGTTCACCGTCACTAATGCAGAGCCAAGCCCTCTGTCAGCTTTGGACGATTCCCACATCCAAATAAAGGGCTGCATTTTGCTTCCTGTTTGCTTCTCTGATCTCTTGGTCCCCCTACTGACACTCTTGTGCAGGCTTACAGAAATGATTCTACTAAATTCTGCAGAGCGCTGTATCTAAACATGTATGTATATTCAAATCGAATCAATTAGGATTCTAGACTGTGTCATGTTCAATATACTTAATAAAAAAGTGTTACCTGTTTTTAAGACTCTCAGTGCTGAAGTTTCAGGTCATGCCTGCAAAGCTGTGGAGGCACTTGCTGAATGCAACCCCTACCCTGAACACTGTGCCTGCAATGGCCCAACGGCAGCCCTCACCGCCCAGACGAGGAAGCAGCTCCGCTGCGGGGCTAGGCTGCTGCGGGGCCTGGTGGCCTCAGCTGTGAGGCAATCTGCTTCTTGGGGAGAGCTGTGCACGAGCAGATGGCAAAGGGGCCGACCCTGTTCCGAGCCGAAAGCTGCTGGCTGCGGGAACGTGCCGAGTCCCCTTCCTACCTGAGCTGCCTAAAATCCCCCCATCCTAGCCAGCCCGGTCAAGACCACAGGCCTTCGCACCTGCCCGCCTGACTCAAGTATTTGGCTCTCTGGCCTGTTTCCAGCCTTGGCTGTTGGCCACAATTTTACATCTACATCAACACTTGCTGACGTAAAAACTGCCCCTCTCCCATGCGTCTTCCAGACGTGCACAAAAAGCATTTTTAGGTTACAAAAATTATCCAGGCTTGTGTTTTCTGGTGGGTTTTTACATCTTGAGATGCATAGACATGCAATCTGCTGCCAAACCCAAGAGACAGGAGGCTGGGATTAGGAGAGCACTCAGCAGGTCACTCCGTTCAGGTGCAGCTCAAACCCACCCCTGGTTCACTGGTGGTATGGCCAGTAGCCTGCAACACCCCTATTGCACACCGGGATTTTGAACTGCAACGTCTCCAGTCTGACACCAGCACTGTGTGTTCCCTCCTTCACATAGGATGAGACTGCTTATGGGTTATCTGGATTAGTAAATAGCTCTGATAAGCACATTTACCTACCAATGCAGCAAATAATTGCTGGGCCACCATACTGCATGATTAACCACTTACCAATGGCAGCTAGATAGGCTCCAGGAACCGGCTAATAGATTTCAACTGGCTAACAAGTTTTTCTGGGTTGTTTATTATTATTATTATTATTATTTGAAATTTTTATTTTGCATGTTTGGTTAGTCTTATTTTCCTTCTGGTGAAGATCTTGCTAGGTGAAAAACAGTTGGAAAAAAATCAGTTTACAAGGCTGTTCTATTACAAGTTTTATCTTGCCATTTCCCAGCTTGCTCTGTGTACTGTCAGCCACTCGTTTGATGAGCTCCAAGGTGAGGACTAGCTAACCTTTATTCTCCTCCAGTGGAAACTCAAACAAATCCCAGTTTAATAATGATCATTGAATCTGCTTTTGAAGAAGGAGGCTGCTTAAAACATACAGTGGCATGGTGCATGCACTGTTTTCCATAAATACAAGGCAAATGCAGGGAGAGGGTAGGAGGGACAAAAATGTTTTGAGACAAATAGGCAGGTGAAGAATTTTTCTAGTCATTGATTTTCAAAACAGAAATCCTATGGGATATCAAAACAGAAATCACTTCTACATAATTAAGTCTTTTGAGAGGTTCATCTGCATGCTTGTCCCTGCCTTGGGGCTGGTGTTTTGCTGTTCATAATCACATACATTTTGCCGCCTCTGGAAGCCCTGCAGTAAGCTGACAGCATGGTCAGAACTTTCCATGCTTTCATGGGGGATTCAGCTGCAGCTTAAGGCAGTGACATGCCTGGAAGGGGAAGGGCATTCGAGAGGAATAGCTGGAATAACGAGATAAATTATCACATCCCCCAGAGGAGAGATTTTCAGGGATAAGTCCAATTTCCAACAGTGTTGCCTATGTAGCCAGTATTGTCCGCTGAGTCCTTCAACATGAAAATACATTATCTGAATGTATAGAAAATGGAAATGATGAGCTATTTTGGAGATTTATCCCATCCTTTGCACTGACTCAGAGTGGAAAAAAATGCCTGCAAACATGAGTAGTACTACACCCTAATAATAACAGGGTAGTTTCTGAATAGACTGTTTTTGTATGTGGGTGTCTCCTCTTCCCTCCTGCTGCTGTCATTAAGACTCTGGGTTTCACAGAGAACCACAGCCTTTTATATCTCAGGGTTCCTCCATCTTTAGGAGCTCAGCTGCAGGTATCTTGGCTCTACGCTTTTCTCAACACACCATGCCCATGCCTGCAGAAATCATCAAGCCCTGGACCCTCCAAAACAGCCAAGGGCAAGCAGGGAGCCCACAGATGAGGCAGGAAGCCCTCAGCAGCTGGATGAGAGCTGCTCAAGCACCTTGCACTGGGACATGACTGCTTTCCCCCACTGCCTCCAGTGTCCTGGGAACCTCAGAGTGACAGATGGCAGTGTTTATGGCATCACCGTGGTGTCCCCTGCCAACTCTGCATTGATCCCAGCCCAACAGCTCAGGACAAACCCCCTCATTCATAAAACCCTGGGATTATTATTGTTCCCCTTGCTGCCCTGAGACACTTTTTTTTCCAGATCATACTGATTTATGCTCATAAATGTCCTAGCGATTTTGTGAAAAATAACGGATGGTGTGGGGTCAGGGGCAGTGAGGAAAAAGCATTTCTCTTTTTGCTACATTTCTTTCCTAAGCTGTGCAAAAATGGTGTATTGCAGTTAATGATGAAGTGCTAAGACTGCCAGGACATTCTGCTTATCCAACAAAAGGAACAAAGCACAGCTTTTAGCAAAAAAAGCAATGATTTTTGGGTCTGAAAGACCAACAGCTCCCACAAAGCACTGACGCTTTGAGGCTGGTGCTCAGGCGGAGTTAAGTGCATGCAGCAATAAAGCTCACTGACAGCTTTAGGAGTAGGGACAGCAAAAATCCTGCTCAAGTAGAACCGCAATGTGTGTAAACTGTCCTGCACAGGGCTTTCATCTCTTCAGGCACTATTTCACAGTACTAATAAGGTTTGTGTCATCATGAGGTA
This sequence comes from Alectura lathami, assembly GCA_013399715.1. Classification (NCBI taxonomy): domain Eukaryota; kingdom Metazoa; phylum Chordata; class Aves; order Galliformes; family Megapodiidae; genus Alectura; species Alectura lathami. The sequence goes on from VXAV01006234.1 coordinate 106,459, forward strand.
TGATTTTACTCTCGTATTTGGATGTGAAGCTTAGAAAGAGTAAAATGACGTCAGCTGCTGTTACTTTTTAAGCAGAAGTTAAAGATTATATTAACCATGTGTACAAAGCGTGGAGGCCTATTTCAAGTGATTTTTCAGAGACTGCTTGAAAGAAAAACCTCTTACACAGTGCATTCACCCAAGCCCTGCTTGCAGCCATGGAAGTGGTTACAGAAGAGGGTAAATGACTGTCAGAATGAAATGTCGTTATGGCACCGTGATTACACAGCCCCTTACGCAGCTCCAGCACAGCTGTAACCTAAAGTCTGCATGAAAAGGGACTGTAAATGTCAAGACCAAAAGGGTTTATTCAGACAACATAATGTGATTTCTCAGTACTAAAGCTACAAATCTGCCCTGCATTTCTTAAATGTATGAATTGGGATTGTCAGGCAGGGTAATTCAGAAAGATCCTAGGCCACCAGGCTTCTCAGTGGGTAGCTGTAGCCTTGGGTGCACGTTGCAGGGGTGGGGCTCACTGCCCCTCCAGATGTGCCCAGCTCCAGACGTGGGACAGCTGGGGAGGCTGCTGCCTGCCCCAAGAGGATAAACACCTGCACTGTACTCAGTCAGCGAGCCAAGCCCCTGAGCACAGCGGGTGACGGATGTGAGTACCTGGCCTCAGGCAGGCGCTGGGGGGGCGTTCAGCCATGCAACACCTGCCATGCGGGGGTAGTTAGTAAGTTAAGAACAATGTATGATTTAAACAAATATGGCATTTAGCTTACAATATTTTTGCATAAATATTATTTAGGATTTACATGCTGACAAATTCATGTACAATTTTACTTTTTTGTTGTTGTTGTTGTTGTTTGTTTGTTTGTTTGTTTTCTTAAAATAAGTACAGAATTGAAAGTTAATTCAAAATCATGATGGCCTATGTTCAGGTTACCAGAGGACATTAAAACAGCCTGAACCAAATAAACACTGATACATAATATTCAAACAATACTTGTTTTTAAAGTCTCAAAGATATTTGGTGCTCTATAACAAGGAGCATCACAGCTGACCACTCTTAGTCAGGGCTTTACTGAGGAGATGTGCCAGCTTTCAGCTAAAGCCCCCTCTTCACCAGTTACAGAAGGAAAATCCACTTTGCTTTGCTTTAGTTGGTTTCAGCTCAATAATAGACTCAATTACATTTGGGAAACTGAATTAAGGTTCAGCAAAAAAAACTTGTATTTTTTTCTTTTCTAGTGTAGATATAAAAACAGTCAAATAGAGAGACAAGGCCGTTATTTTTATCAGGCAACTAAAAACAACTGTTTAAAATCTTTGACTATGGATAAGGTTTTTTTGTAACAAAGCCATTCATTTCCACTGCAAAATGGAATTTCAGAAGAGTAAATTATACATATGAAATAAATTTCCTACAGTTTTACAATTACTGCACTTTTCTTAAATGACACTTTCCGTCCAGCAACAACAGGACGAAAAAAAAGTTGTTTTTGAGTTTTCATTTGCTGCTATTTGTCAGAAATAATGAAAAACCTAGGCAGGGTATGCTAAGTTATGCAATGGCTTAAATATGTTCATCCTTGTCCTCCTGATTAGCAGAAATAAATGCCAAATTATTTGCAAAGTCCAAATACAACTTCAAATGAACTCATCTTCTTGGCTAGTAATCAGGGATGTCTACCTTTTCCTTGTGAAAGAATCAAAGGACAGCAAGGCAGAGCAAGATTCAAATCAATTATTTAAATGAAGGCATCCTGCTGCTAGTTTACATTGTAGTAAAAAACACTGCTTATAACCACTTTGCTGAAATGGATCTGTTCATATGTCCTGTCAACTGGGGCCTCCACTCACTGTCACCCGCAGCTGGTAGTCACTGATCTGCGTGGGAGGAAACTCTGAGCAAAAAGCAATTGCCCCTGAGCCCTCCGATGAAAGCGGAGTATATTTGAGGACCAGCTTTGAAGCATGAGTCACTGGCTGGACAGGAAGGCAAAGCTGGGCTTTATGAGAGGAAGCGTTCTTGCTGTAGGAGGGGGTGGGCAGAGCCACGCTCTCTTTTCCTAAATTATGAGCCTGGTACATAGGCTCCTGCGTCAAAACATTGCCCCATTGCAGTGTATGCCCTGACTTCACTTCTCTGAGGCAGAGATGAGACTTGTGGTCCCCCTGGAAGGGCAGGTTGAAGGGTTCTGTGAAACATCCTTGTTGCTCTTTCTTGTGTGCCACAGGAATTAATCATGAGGCAGTATCTGCAATAATGTTCCTCGTTCCCAGCAGAGAGGTCACAGCCTGTTTGTTACCAAGCACAGCATCATAAATTACAGCAAGAGAAGTTTCCTCCTGGATGAAAAGAAATAAATGACACACTGTGCTACTCGAAACAACATAGAAGTCTTTCTAACACATCTGTGCTGTGTGAATGGGCAGACGTTACCTCACTGAGATTTCATAAAATCCCTTCAGCAACCTGGGATCCCTTTCTGGCTTGCGTTGCTGTACACAGAAACTTGGCCCATCCTGCTTTTTCTTCAGCAAGAGACAAAGAGATGTCAAAGTACCCTGGAAACTTTCAAGTGATTGCAGAATGCTGCTAATTCTCAAAGAAGTCAGTTCATCTGACCTGCTGGTGACTCCCTTGGTGTTTATCCCTCTGATTTCGCATTTACAGTGGTTGCTGAATCCTTTGCCCTCAAACACAACATTCTCCTGCAGTCGTACCAGGGCACCCAGACTTTTGCAAACCTGTCCCAGCTTCTGAATTCACCACAAAGTGAAACCAGGAGAATTTTGCCTCGGCTTTGGGAGCAGCAGGTACCTGTGAACATTTTGGATGAGGCAGTCTGTAGAAAGCTGTGTTTCAGCCAAGCTACTGAAGAAGACATTTAAAACTTAATTTTCCCTTTAAAAAATTATGAGCTGAAATAGTTGCTGCTTACAGTTCCTGCAGAAGTGCTCCTTTGGATACTTAGGAAGCAGCAAGGGAGAAAGTGCTGGGTTTTATGACCCAGTGGGAAGTGTTGCTTGTTTTCTAACAGTGAATATGGAGGTCCTTCAGATAATGGCAGAGCATTAACCCAAAGCAATATGGTAGCTTTGCCCACAGTATAATTATTTTTGCCCAGACTTCATCCATTCAAAGTATTTTCTGATATAAATAAGGAGTTCAGACACTTTCACATCTTTATCCCGTTTCCCGTTTGCTTTTTTGTATAAACTATTTTACATATTTTAAGTATTTTTATCAGTGATGTAGAGGAGTTACTACTCAGCCATTCAGCTCTAATCATCATGTAACCATCACCAAATTATAATCTGATTGTTAGATGCCTGCAGGGTACATTTTGCTAAACATTTGACTCTCCTCATTTGAAAAACAGCCCTCTTTGCAATATTATATTTCCTTTCTCTTCTTTCTCTCTCTCTCTCTCTTTTTTTTTTTTTTTTTTTTTTTTTTTTTTTTTTAATGAAGAAGCCAGTGGTGCCAACACAAGTACTGTGACATTTACAGCGGTTCAGCTGGGAACATGCTGCCTGTTCCTTTTATACTTAATTTGCTGATGATTTCCAACCATGTAAGAGCTCTGTTTGATAGCAGTGCCCTTGTCTTTTTTTTTTTTTTTTTTTAACCCTTATCTAATTTTGGCAGGACCACAGTTCCTGCTCTTAAGCCTGATAACAGGATCAGCAGACAGCCCAAGCCTACAGCCAGAGGCTTTGAGGCCACGCGGGCAGGACGTCTCAGTCCAGCACTTGCTGAGATGGGGTCATTTGACCCATGTGATCAGCCCTTGGGTCCTGCAGAGCTTGCTGGGTGCCTGCAGCCCTCATGCCATTGCTGTTGGCACAAATTGCCTTTCCTGCTGACTCCCTGCATTTCCGCTCTCCTCATTTGGAGATGGCCTCAAACCCTAAATAAGAAGTGTCGCTTAACCACAGTGATTTATGAGGACATTTTCTAGCCTATTTGTCGTTTCCACAGTGCGAGCCTTAATGCACAGAGCAAGCAATGCAGGAAGAGAACTGGGAGGGTCACAGATCTTGTGGCAGGAAAGGGCCACTAGATGTAGCACAATTGCCTGTGAATAGATAGTTACATTTTTTTGAGTATCCATACTCAAACTGAATAACTGAATTAAATACTGTTGACATACAAAAGCATATCATCCAGAAAGGCACCAAATCTTCAGCTGAAGTCTTCAAGATGTGGAGAAACCATTTTTATCCCAAGCACTTGATAATTATCTCTCTTTTTGAAAAATGCATTCATGTGAAAATTATATATATATATATATATATATTTGTCACAGCATTGTTCTGATCACTTCAGCTGTGTAGTCTGTGATCTTTTATTTCCCAAAAGCTACATACAGACACTTCTTTCCAGGATCCTACTTCCCACTGTGCAGGTCCAGCCAGCATTCCTTCTTCCCAGGTGTGTGTTTCTGCATTGTCTTGTGTTAAAATACTCCTTGTCCAGATGACTCAAGCTGAGTGAGTGCCCCATCTCACTGCAGGACTGCCATGTCATAGCCTGTCTCCTTTGCAGCCTGGGCATTTTCCATACACTGGCTTTCACGTGCTCGACGAAACATCGCCTTGGTCCTACACAGATTGAATCATAAATCTGGCAGTTCATTTCAGAGTTGTTCCTCATTGTTAGTCAGGTAGGTCTTAATCCACTGTCTGTGTCCTGTGTGATGGATGTAACAGGGTTTTTCTTTTGGTTGGGGTGTTTTGAGATAACATCCATGTAGTCTGTTATAATGTGTGTGGGTTAGGGGTGTGTCATATGTCCATAACTGTCATCAGCCAAACCTGTAAGCTGGGAGAGTGCAAGATAAGTTAAATAATGCAGGTTTGTTCTTATGAAACACTGGTGTCAGTAATTAAATGTACATCACCGAATCTCACATCAAGCCTCCCTAGAGTTTCACCTAGGATGGAAATCAACCAGCCAGCCCATAGCTGTCATCCTAGCTGTCCTCTTCAATTAGCACATCATCATCTTGCTTTAAATTTTCTGTATTTCCCCTGGTATTTAAGAAGCTACTGAAAAATCATTCCCTTCTCAGCCAACTCTTTTGGGAAACTTGGGATGCACAAGATGCGCTCTGCCCTTGTTACAGGAGCCAGCACCCTGCATCTTCCAAAGGCAGAGAAAAAGCACATTCCTGATTGTTTCTGCCTTTTATTTACATCATTTTAAACACTTTTCTGTCTCCATTGAACATGGAGGTCCATTTTCAGTTTTGGTTTGAACATACCTACATTTAGTAATTGTCCTTAAACATATGGTGGACTCTCACATCTAGAAAATGCATCTTTCCCGCACCAGCCATGAGATGTGGTAGAGCTACCTGGATCTGGAAAGTGCCAGCACATAACTCATGCAGCTAGGAGGTGAGACTAAGGTCACCTTGTTTTGGAGTGGCATTGGGGTGGCATGTGGAGCTGCAGAGCTGTGTAAGCTTCCCCCTGCCTTATAACCCAGCAGTGTGCTGGAGGAAGGCTGGGGCTCGGCACCCTCTGCCTGCCCACTGCGTCTGCTTCTCACTTTTCTTTGGAAGCTGCAACAGCCACTTTGTGCTTTAAAAGCATGAGTCCATTTGAGAAATTTCCAAAGCGCTCGGCAGCTTTTTCAACCTGCCCAGACTCAGCGTCTCCTTGTATGACAGCCTTTTGAAATGCCCACAAATATGTTTTCTCGCTCCCCATTCATGTATTAAAAGCTGATCTCAATGATGAGATGCTTGCCCGGGTCTCCCTTAATGAACAACTGTCAGATGTTCAGCACCAGCAGCCTTCACGGGCTTTGAGAGCTCCTCTCAGTCACTTCCAGTTCTGTCTGACTGGGAGCACCAGGCAGGGGGGAGAGGGGAAGGAAGAGGCTGTTCCTGTCAATGGGATTCCAGCTGGTTTGTATATAAAGTCTTTCCAGGACACCCAGAATGCTTCATTCACCAGTCAGACGTCACATTCTAAACAAAACTGACTAGCTGGTTGACATGACAGCCCCGCTGAGGTACGTGATAATGGTGCCCCTTGTCTGCTGAGACAGACGCGCGCGCTCCCCACGCACCGGCAGCCAAGCGGCCCTGGCCGGGCTCTGCGGTGGGCGAATGTGCCACTAGGCCTCTGCCTCAGCCAGCCGCGGCCTGGAGAATACCCTGGCATGACTTCCTGGCAAGGACCATCATTTTTATGTAGCTTTTGGGTAAACTTCAATGACTCATCTTGTATTCATGATCATCTACAGTCGGCTGTTTTGTTTTTTCCTTCTAATGTTCTGATTTGCCAGGCTGCAAGTGGTTTGTTTAACAATGTGCGATGCCTGGAGAACAGATGGCCTCTTTTCTTCCTCCCGGTGGCATGCAAAAATGAAATTTTATCATTGAAACTTCGGTCTGCAATATTTCATCTGAAATGGCTGTTTTAACAGCTACTCTGCCACCCACCAGCTCCGTTTTTTTCCTTCCAAATCGGATATGACTTTACAACAAACCTAGCGTCCTGCGTTACAGCTGTGCCTCGCACAAGCTCATCTCAAGCTGCCGTCCTGTACAAACCAAAACTTAGAGAAAGCTCTGGCCTTCGAATCTTTACCTCAGTAAGGGAAGGGGACTGCCCAAGGTGCATCTGCCGTGCAGATGTGCCTCTCCATGCTCCACATCTTGGGTCCCTGCCTGTGTCCCCCGGGCTCCTCGGTGGTCACTGGGGATCCAGGTTGGGGGGGAGTGTCACAAAATCCACCGTGGGTGGAAGGATAGGCGTGTTGTAAATGACTTCATAGGGGTTTGATCTGCTCAGTTGTGAAATTAAGCTTGCTAAACTCTGGGTTTTGAAACCGGCTGCTGGTATTTTAGTGAAAACAATAACCCTATGGGGTTTAGCGAGTCACCAGGCGGGTTATGATAAGCTGCCTTGTTTGCCAGTTTTCAGATACTACTTTGATAAATTACAGGGGAATTTCTCACTGGCTACCCCAGGGGTGAATGCAGCAAACACAAAGTTTCATATCAGATTTTATGGGCTGGAGCCTTCAGCATACTGAGTTCCCTCTGAGTCGCACGGATGTGAACCAAGGACAAACTGTGCTGCTGAATAGTGGCTTTTGTGGCGAGAGCTTGCTGTGGACACCAGAATGGTGCAGACACCACTCCAGCTCAGGATTTCAGGCACTCAGAGACAGGAGGAACGGAGACGTGGGAACAGGGCTCCCCTGGGCCTGATTATCTGCCTGCAGCATAGGTTACAGGCTTACAGCTGCTCCCAGGGTACCTATAGCTACATATAACACATTCACTTATACGTACGTTTAATCAAGGCAAGAACTGAAGTCCTACCTCCTTTCTGGTGCAGAAGGCATGAGTGTTTCAGGGCGAGCCCACTGACTGCCATAGTGTCCCAGGCTCAAAAGAGCTGCACCAGGCTGTGTCCCCAGCCCACCTGGTGCCATCAGCAGCGGTGAGCCTGCTCACAGAGCCCAGCGGGCTCAGGCTCTGTATCTCAAAATTAATTCATCTGTGCTTCTGCTGACACCTTCTGATTATGCTGCTATCCCAGTAAAATAAAAGATATGCTGCAATCAGTTTACCGCCCCCTACTCTACTGCAGATACGAGACAAAAGATATACTGCTAATTAAAATGTTCTTATCTGCTGGAAAGCAGTTTGTAGGATTGATTTCAATAAAACTGATGATGCAGCCCACTCAGATCACTGGGAAATGACCTCCTTATTATAAAGTCCCAGAATAACATAGCAAAGCAATCTTGATTTCCTGAAATCTGTCAAAGGAAGAACTTTGCAGTTAGTTACAGCATATAATATGGATACTCCTGAAATGTCCTCTGCTTAATGAACAGCTGATATTGGCTAACCTCATGGAAATAAGAGAGAATTAGTACCAGCTGCAAAATGCATTCACTGGATAGTGAAACTGGCAGTTGGTATTATGCCTGCTATAAATATTTTTAATTAAAAATTGTTTTCTGTCTCTTCAATTGGTATAATAGCGATGATGCTTACTGAGAGTTACTGAAGATGTAATAGGATTCCCCTTCGTGTATAGCAGAGCTATTTATTCTGCTGTAATTTTGCTATAGTGGAAATCTGCATAATAATGCCTGGATTCTAGTACAAGAGAAAAATAGAGCGAGGGAGCGTTTTATCTGCACGTTTCAGAATAGCACACACCGGCACTGGTGCAAATTCCTAAAAAACTGCAGTGCTTCAAGCCTGGCTGCTCAGGCATGATATTGAAATGATTTTAACCATCTTTTTTTTTTGGGAAATTCGGGGAGGATGGGGCTGGGGGTGCTTCCCCTGCCTGATCTGGCTCCCAGGCACCCATGGCAGAGAGGCCAGGAGCAGCCCCATCCCCGTGGCCCTGGTGCAGCTCCCCACAGTGCTCTGCCACGGGCTGGCCTCAGTGACAAGGACATCTTGGGACATCAGCCCTCAGACCAGCTGTGCCCTGGCGTTAGGCATGAACAGGGCGGGTGATGAGACATGGGTGAAGTCTCTGTTAGTGGTCCCTGCTGCGCCTTTGGGAAGGCAATTGCTCTCTGCACTATGCTGGAGACCTTCTAAAGCAGAGTGATCACTTCCCTCTTCCCCTGAGGCTTTGTCCAGCACTCTGGTTAAGGCATTTCCTCCCACAGCCTTTCTCATCTCTGCCTTCTGACACATCTATCCTGACCACTCTCAGCTGCATGCTCCCTGTGTGTATTCAGGTCCTGGCACAGTCTCGATGGTGCGTTGTTTGCTTTCTGACAACTCCCAGAGGCTCAAGTCAAGAAAAAAAAGCCCCATCCTGTCCATCACTGTACGATGCACAATTAGACATGTTCCCTGCTCCAAAGACCTTTTGATCTAAACCTGCTGGTTTGATTTCATAATGACACTGAGCTCCTTTTCCCATTTGGCTCTCATCCCCTTCTTGGTGACAGCAGTTCTATTGCAGCAAGGCTTTCCCCAGACACAGTTGTCATCTTTTCTGTCTGCTGGTTCTTCCTTCTTAGTCTGGGTTCCTCCTTCTGCCCCAAATCATCTTTGCTGGGGTTTTCCAGCTAACCCTTTCAGATGGTCTTGTGCTTTGCAGTTCTCTCATGCTTCAGCTCATTGTTCCTCTTTAGGATTTAGCATGTGGTCTCCTCTCTGCTCTCTCTCAAAGGGAAGCCCTCGTTCTCATAAAGTCAGCTAGCTCTTAGCTGAGCTGAATTTGATGGCCACTGTCCCTTTTCCTTATCTCTTCATGCCTAGCCTTGCAAGTGCTAGCTACATCTGGAAGCTTTGCCCCCGAGTCAGTGACATTCCTCTCCATTTCTTGCAAAATCTTCCTCCAGTCTTTCCACCCTCAAAATATTAATAGATATCCGACTGTGTGGGTGCTTGTGGCTTTTTGTTTTTGTTTTTGTTTTGTTTTTTCAGCTTTAACCCCCACTAGTAGGGATGGTGAACTGTTATTTGTCCATCCTGTTCCTGTGGCAAGGTGTGGATTTGCTATCTGGTGAAAAGAGAGCTCAGAAGAATGGGAATTAGCATACAATCCTGTGATGATACACTAAGCCTCCTTCCCTCTTCTGAAAATCATGCTTTCCTCTCCCTCTTCTTGCCATGTGTGATGACCTCTCCCTCCCCAGGCATTTCCCCAGTTCTCTGCAGAGGCAGCAGCAGCATCATGCCAGTTTTCAGTGGGCACTGTTACTTTTATCCGTCAACACCTTTGCAGATCTCTGCACTCAGCAGCAAAGATGAGAATAAAACAAAAACAGAAAAGTGACATGCACTCCTGCCCAGGGAAAAGAAGACAAAAGGGAAATGAAGAGCACAGCCACATCAGCCTGAGGGTGCAGAGGTCATGTTAGAAAGACGGAGAATGAATCAAAGGGACTTTTCTGGAGGTGGCTGGGCGGGGGGAATTTCTGTTTGATTATTTATCGTCAGGCTACCTCTGAGTGTTGGGTCACTTGGTGCCATAACTTCATTCAAATAATGAAACATGTTTTAACACAGAAAGGACAACATATTTTCAACATTTTTTTTTTTTTTCCCCCTGCATCATGTCCAGTTAATAGCGTTTGGTAGCCATTTTGAGCTATACTTTGATCACCTGGGGTGTTTTGTATGAAAGAGCTGTTAATTTAAGAGCCAGTCACTTTCACAGTAGCTCTCACTTGCCCACATGGCTGTTTCCTGCCCTGCTGTAAAGTAAAAGAATTAAGAATACCCTTAGCTAAGATAAATTTGAAATACAATTCTCCAGTTATTTGAATCAAAAAGCAGTATTGATTATATAATTATGCAGAAATGATCCAGATGCTGAGCATTTACTACAGATTAATGATGGTCCCAGAACAGTTAATGGCTCTTCTCACTGCCATCAACACAAGCTGCTTATTAATCCCTGGAAAATGGCTTGCATAACAATCATAACCTGCTGTTAAAAGTTTATAAATAGATAAAAGTGTCATATGGATTTACGAGTGCTGAGGCTGAATGGGATCTGCGTGGCGTTTCTAGTGAATGAATGCCATGTGGATGAGCTCATCTGATTGCTTGAATTATCACAAAATCCCAAGTTGCTCTTTCGGATCTGAAAATGGCATGTAAGAAAGTGCCAAGTGGCTGGAGTCCTATCTACTGACTGGGAAATAATTACTTTGCTGCATAATAAAGAGGCACCTTCAGCCTAACAGCAGCGCTCTGCCCTTTTTATCTAACAGCTTGAAGCATGTTTGAGGGAGGCTGTTTGGCCGGACTGTTTCATTTGTTTGCTTTGCTTCTAACAGGAACACAGTGTGTGCACATAGAGAGCTGGCCTGGGTACCCCCAGAGCCCAGCAACCAGTTCAGCAGCTGCAGGGGTCATGCTAGGCTGGGACCTGTATTATTCAGCCAAACGACTTCAAAGGAGCCTTCTGCACCCAGGTCTCTCCAAGATACACAGTGAACATTTTACACACTGCCAATGAAAGCTGCTTTAAGAAAACATGTTGCCCCACCACAGCACAGCACTGCCAGAGCTCCCTGCAGCAGCCTCCAGTCCCCTGTCCCCCAGACAGCTGTCCTCACCTCCTAACCCGACAGACATGCTGGGGCTGGTTATTGCATCTGAGCGGTGACTAACAAAAATGACATAAATCTGCCATTGTCTGGAGCCCCCGCGGGGTCTGCGGGAGCACCCGGTCTGAGCCGGGAATTCGGGAGGTGGCTTCCCTGTGTCCAGCCAGACCGCAGACCCCGAGGTAAGAGGAAAGCTGAGAAATTACTGTCTGCAGTGGACAGCCAGGCAGGACCTGAGGGTCCTTCCTGAGTCACAGCTCCCAAGTCCAACAGCACAACTGCTGGTGTTGCCTCTTAATTTTAGGCCAGATTATTTTTCCTCAATGTAGTATGACGTCCTTTCATCCTCGCCTTGCACGCGGGCTGAGCAAGCAGTATTATTGTTTCGTATTTTCAGCCAACGAGCAACAGGGATGCTCTGTTCCCATTTCCTTGGAGACAGACGTCCCCGGAGCGGGCGGGCTGCCCGAGGGGCCTGCGAGCTGCAGAAAAGCACGGCTATCCGACCAGAAACCCTCCCGGCTGCAGCTCTTCCCTGCCCGTGGCCAGGCAGAGCCGCGCAGCTGAGATCCGCGCTCCCCGGCCGCCCGCGGGCTCGCTCGGGGCAGCTCCCGGTACCGCGGCGGCCAGTGCCACCCAGCGGGGAAAGGCGGCGGTGGGGCGCAAAGAAAGGGCTTCGGCAGTCGAAACTGACTGCTGGCTGTCTTAGTTATGCGTAGAGCGGGTAACGGGAGTAGCTTTCTAAGCACGATGGTAATTAAACACCCCACAGCGATGAACACGTGCAGGAACACCGTCCTGCCACGGGCACTCCTGCTCTCAGAGGTCTCATCCCTGGGCTTCTCAGGGTCCCCACAAAAGCCAGCGAAGGAAATACCACCTTGCTTTCTTTCTGAGGAAAATTCTGGGTTACAGGATGGGGAGCGGGGAGGGTGCAGAGCAGCACCCAGGAGCACTGAATTACATTATTCAACCAAATAATCAGGTCTCATCAGGAACACGGGTTGTCTTTAGTTCTGAGCACTGAAGTACTTCGAGTATTTACCCACAACCTTCAGTTTGCATTTTGATGATGATGGGTTTTTTTTCCCTTTACACTGCACAACCGCAGCAAATGCGGCACTGAAGAGTGCCGACACAAGAGACGTCTGACATGAAAGAGGAGGAAGGAAGGAAGGCGCCTGCAGCCCGCCCCTCAGCTGAGCCACGCCGCTCGTCACCAGGGCTCCGCGGCCGCCGCCTGGGCAGCGACACAGAACGCAGCCGGGGCTGGAGCCCCCAGGCCGAGCTCCCCACCGCCAGCACCCGCTCCGCGGTGGC
>VXAV01006234.1:119160-129752 GCA_013399715.1 Alectura lathami
CCTCCCTCGGGCTGCGGGGCCTCGCTCAGCGGCCTCGGGCGGAGGGGCCCGGCCGCGGGCTGTAGAAGCAGCGAGCTGCTTGAGGTCGGAGCGGGGCGGGGCTCCTCCCGCGGGGTGCTGACGGAGCCTGCCGCGGCCCCGCTTTCGGTTGGCCTGGCCTCTGTAGCCAAACGGGAAGGAGCGTCATAGCCATTGGTGGAGGAGGAGAAATAAGCTCTCTATTTTATTTTATTTTTTTTTCCCCGATCTGTAGAAGTTGATGAATCCGAACTTCTCACTGTGCCGGATGGGTGGAAAGAGCCGGCGTTTACCAGGGAGGATAATCCTAGGGGGCTGCTGGAAGAAAGCAGTTTTGCGACGTTATTCCCCAAGTACAGAGAAGCCTACCTGAAGGAGTGCTGGCCACTGGTCCAGAAAGCCCTGAGTGAGCATGTATGAGGCCTTGCTGTTCGTCATGATGTGCCTTATTATTTGGGAGATACAGGTGTTGCTTTTGCTTATAGAAATAGTGCCTGTTGCTTTTCTGATCTTGTATCCTCGTACATTTCAAATATGCTTGCATTTATCCACGCCCTCTGCTTTGCCCTGGTGAGGCCACATCTGTAGCACTGGGTCCAGGTCTGGGCTCCCCGGTTCAAGAAAGACAGGGATCTTCTGGAGAGAGCCCAGTAGAGGGCCCAAAGATGATTAGGGGCCTGAAGCATCTCCTGCATGAGAAAGGGCTGAGGGACCTGGGGCTGTTTGGCCTGGAGAAGAGAAGACTGAGAGGAGATATTATTGATGCTTATCAATATCCAGAGGGGAGGTGTCCAGAGGATGGTGCCAGGCTCTTTTCGGTGGTGTCCAACAACAGGACAAGGGGCAACGGGCACAAGCTGGAACACAGGAAGCTCCATACAAGCATGAGAAAGAACTTCTTTACTGTGAGGGTGACAGAGCACTGGACAGGCTGCCCAGAGAGGCTCTGGGGTCTCCTTCTCTGGAGGTATTCAGAACCCACCTGGACGCCTTGCTGTGCAACCTGCCCAAGGAACCTGCTTTAGCAGGGGGTTGGACTCGGTGATCTCATAGAATGTCTTGGGTTGGAAGGGACCTCAGAGATCATCTGGTTCCAACCCCCCTGCCGTGGACAGGGCTGCCAGCCACTAGCTCACTAGATCAAACTGCCCAGGAACCCATCCAGCCTGGCCTTGAACACAGCCAGGGATGGGGCATCCGCAGCTTCCCTGGGCAGCCTGTTCCAGCACCTCACCACCCTCTCAGTGAAGAATTTCTTCCTGATGTCCAGCCTAAACCTCCCCTCTTTCAGTTTTAGCCCATTCCCCCTTGTCCTACCATTATCCACCTGTGTCCTAAGGTCCCTTCCAACCCCTGTGATTCTGTGATTTAGAATTTATGGTGTCATTCTGTATTGGCATTGAATTTGGCAGATGTCTGTGTAGCCAGATGTGTCATTCTTTATAGATGTCAGCAAAGCCTGCTGTGGCGAGAAGTGTGTTGTCATCCACAGGCTGACAGCTTTGGTGTACCTGAATTGAAGGAGATGAGGGAGGTGGTGTGTCAGGCCTTGTGAGACACAGAGTCTGTCAGTCAGTCTTATTTGAGTGTGTGTCTGAATTTTCTTAAGCTGAGAGTCACTTCAAGAATTTTGGAAACCGGATCTGCATTGGGTGTGTAGTGTTATGTCTCCTGACTTCACTCTGCTAGAGGAGAACTGTGAGAGCCTCAGTTAGAGACCAATTTGTTGTTTCTTTTCAAATGTTGCAGTATGTGAACGCGACGCTGGATCTAATTGAAGGAAGCATGACTGTCACTACCACGAAGAAGACTTTCGATCCGTATGCAATCATCAGGGCTAGAGATCTAATAAAACTTCTAGCAAGGAGTGTTCCGTTTGAACAGGTCTGTACTGTAAATCCTGGAAGTTTGCACCGAATCATACTGTAATGCTTATAAAATAGTACATGGTCAAGATGTGGGATTTTTCAAGTGGTGTCAAGGAAAATAAAGTGTCTGTTTAAAGTAAATATATCTGCAGATGAAGTGAGAAAAATGAAGTACGATATTCTCTTGACTCCTCTGAATAGTGGCTTTGTATTCAGATGTTCACAGCTGCTACTTGTGTCTTCAGGCAGTTCGTATCCTTCAGGATGACATTGCGTGTGACATCATCAAAATAGGATCTCTGGTGAGGAACAGAGAAAGTTTTATAAAACGAAGAGGACGACTTCTTGGGCCAAAAGGATCTACTCTGAAGGTATTTCTGATAGGTGGGGCAGCCTTGGAAATCTTAGTCTCCGATTTCTGTCAGATCTTCTGCTTACACCGACTTCGTTCCTTTTGTTGTTGTTGTAGGCCCTGGAACTGCTAACGAACTGTTATATCATGGTGCAAGGCAACACGGTTTCAGCGCTTGGACCTTTCAGTGGGCTAAAAGAGGTAAGGGGGGCAGGTGGGTGGGTTGTGTAGCCCACTTCTGTGCCCAGCTCTGGAATGGACTGCAGGCAGAATCTGGCAGCCTCGAGTGTTATCCCACTGACTTTTCAGCTATGTGTTAGTAAGCTGCGTTTACACGCATGTCCGTAGTCTAAGCTCCTGGATTTTGTTGCTCCCTGAGCTTTTTATGTCTTGGAAATAATGAAGTATTTGTAAGATGGGGAGTTGTTTTGTTTTTTAAAGCAAGGTTTAGCGAAGGTATGGAAGTAGTGCCTTCACATACTTCTGAATGCATGTCTGCTTCTGCTTCTTTGGCTTTTATTTCTGTTGTTCACAATACAGAACTTCTGTAGTTTCAACTAAGCGGTGTAAGTGAAAATACTGCAGAGTTACTTGTGTATAGCCCAAGGAACATCTGATATATTTTTAGTAATTGTGGAGAGAAAGAATGCTTGTCAAAAGAAAAAAACACCAAAACATCAGTGGTAGCGTGGAAGTGGTGGTTGTGGCTTATGCTGTCGTGTATTAGGAGCGTGACAGTGTCGCCAATGTGTTTCTGAAGTGCTGTGCCTTCCAGTAGGCTGTGAATTAGTTTTATCAGTCCACCTGCTTTTGGTTTTGGGGTGGAGGTGAGGAAGAGAAACCTTCTCTTTTTGAAGAAACTGAGCATCCCTGGTATTTGATTAGAACATGAAATACATGCTGAGTTCTGTTCGTTTTCTTTTTCATTAAATACAGGTTAGGAAAGTTGTTCTGGACACAATGAAGAATATACATCCCATCTATAACATTAAGGTCAGTATGGCCCAGTGCTCACCTTTGTTTACAAGAAAGCGCTTTGTCTTCGCGTGGAGCTTTGTGTTGATAATTACATGTTTCTGGGTGGTAAACTGTTTTTGAGAATTTCTGTAGTGTGCTTTTTTAAAAAGAAAAAAAAAAAAGCTTGAATATCCATTTTAGCAGGATATGTTGTCATATTATTAACAGTACCTGAGAAAACATCAAAAGAAAAGTGTTGATAAATTCCTCCCTTTCATTGTTTACTTGATATCTGCTTATTTTAACTATCCCCATCTTGAGGCATATTGATCTTTCTGCTGCTCGTAATTTGATCCCTCATGATTAATGGGGAGAGATGGAAGGTTCGGGTGCAGCATATTCAATGTAAAACAGTTTGGAGCTCTTGGGTACTACTGTGATTGTTATTGTTTCAATAACTTCTTTGTGACGTTCTAAAACTACCACAGACTTTGATGATCAAACGGGAATTATCAAAAGATCCTGAACTGAGGACACAAAATTGGGAGAGATTTTTGCCAAAGTTCAAGCGGAAGAACTTGAAAAAACGCAAGGAGCCAAAGAAGAAAAACATTAAGAAGGAGTACACACCATTCCCACCTCCGCAGCCAGAAAGCCAGGTCAGCCGAAGCTTTATTTGGTTATGCAGGTGCATAGCATGATTCAAAATCCTGCTCTTGCTACGAAGCAGCTGGCAGGCCTTTTCTGTCAAGTTCTGATTTCCTGATGCTATACATTGGCTTGCAATGCACAGCTTTCTGAAGCTTCTTGGTACTTTCCTTGTGCAGATTGATAAGGAACTGGCAAGTGGTGAATACTTCTTGAAAGAGAGCCAGAGGAAACGGAAGCGAGTGGAAGAGATAAAGGTAGATTTGTTACAACCAGTTAAAAAGTGCTTGATTTCTGACTTGGATTTTTGTCCCTTTTGCTGGTACTTGACCTTTTATTGTCAACTTTAGGCAAAGCAAGCAGATGCAGTCAAGAAAAGACAAGAAGAAAGAAATAAAGCTTTTATTCCACCAAAGGAAAAGCCAGCTGTGAAAGCAAAGAAAGGTAACCTTGTATTTCTTCCTGTTCTTAATGCTCCTGGTGTTGGTCCCTAAGCTCGATGATCATGTGGAGATGCAGCCATAGGCAATACGCAAAAAATCCAAGCAGTTAAACCCGTGGCTGGAGTTGCCAGGGATGGTGGAAAGATCACACAGCCCTTAACTTTGTGTCTGTGAAATGACAATTCTGGGAAGTACTGCGTCGCCCTCAGTGGGTTCTTTTGACCATATTGAGTTTGGGCTTTCACACCTGTAGTGAAGCTGCCGTAATAACATGCTTGCTTTTCTTCTTTTCTTTTGGTTTCTTAACAGAAACCAAAAAGCAATACTTATCTGAACACGTAGGCCACCAATAAGAGCTGGTATGAAATAGGATAAGTTGCATTTCCAAAAATCAGAGTAAAACCTCACTACAGACAGAGTGAGAGCTCATCTCATGTGCTTTGTTTTGTACACACTGGAGAAACAAGCCTTCAGCCTCCTGGGCTTGTAGACTGTACTATGTCCAACACCATCAACCAGTACGTGCTGTGTCTGTTTTGTACTAGGTAGCCTACTTGCACGTTGTTGCACTGTGCATTGCAGTTTCTGATGAACTGAAGAGCCTGTTTGTTTCTTGAGCAGCGTGTGTTCTGGAGCATTGATTTTTATACAGCACCTTCTTGTGATGGCAGTAATCTTTGTATAATCCTGCTGCTGACTGTGCTGTATCTCAGATACTGCGCCCTCCCAGCTGACAAGTGTTTTGAACTGAAGTCTTTCAGTCTTCCAAAAATGGATGATAGCAGTAGTTTGTATGTTGAGAAGAACTGAGATACAAAAAGGACACCCAATACCCGCTGCTGAGTGTAGGAATTGACCATGTGAGATCGTTAGACCCAAACTCATGACTCCTGGCCAAAGAGACAATGCAGTGACAGACAAACATAGGGTATTGGTGTTGCTCACTGTTACGTGTCTAAATAAGTGCCCTGACACTCCCTGTGGGAATCTCTTAGGAAGGTTTCATGCAGAGAGCCAATGCAAGGACCATGTCATGTCCCCGCCCCACCATTTCCTCCGTTCTGTTTCCAACATTAATGGGTGACCAAGGAAGGAATTACGGATAGCACGCGTATTTCTGGGAGCTCATCATCCTAGTTACATGCATGTAGATAAAACGCCATGAAAGCTTCTGTGGGAATAAGAACTCAGTAATTATTTTGTTCTTATGTGAAGCCATCCAAGCCAGTGGACATGTGTCCAGGAGAGCGCGTCCGTGCTGATATTGCTGAAGTACAGCTGTGGTCTGTGCAGGTGGTAACAGTCTGTGTGTCTGCAGCGTACAACGCCTGTGTTCAGATGCAGTTGTACAGGATTTTTTTATGACTGTTCTCCTTTGAATTCTGCTGAAAGAAGTTTATGGATTAGTTTATAAGATCATTAGTGAACATAAAATGAGTCCTAACCAATGCCACAGAATGCAGTGTGCTGTGGATACATATGAAGTCATCTCACAGACTGTTAAAAGTTGCAAAAGTAAAATTCACGTCTGTTTATCCTTGTGTTTTTTTTGTTTGTTTGTTTAACCATGTAGCCCCCACTGAGAAGAAAATTGATATTGAAGCCATCAAGGAAAAAGTGAAGAATGCAAAGAAGAAGAAATTAGGAGCACTTCCTATGGAAGAAGTCAAGTTAAAAATGGCAGCAGATGAAAAGAAAAAAAAGAAAAAGTAGTAATTCAGTGCTCACTTTTCTCCTACAATGATGAACATTTTCACACTTGGAAGAGCTGAGACTTGGAGTAAACCACTTCTTGCTGTCGGTATAGTGTGGACTGGAAAATCATAGGTAGGAAGATCATTCTCACATTTTAATGAATGGACCTAGAGCAGCCGTGCAAAATTGTCAGCGTTGGTGTACGGAGTCTGTTCTGACATACTTTTTGAAAAAGTAAGAGAGTGTTTATTTGGATAATGTCCCTCTGCCTAAAGGGAGAGTTTCGTAATAGAAGCTTTTAGGAGTTTAATGCAGAATGATAAACATCAAGGGTCAGAGAATTCACTGGGAGTTTAAGATAATACTTCTGTGAAAGACTACCAGATAGCAATAAATCTTGCCCATCTTGCTAAAGCTGTGTTAATGCTTTTGTTTCTGTAAAAGCTGCTTTTTTTTTTTTTATGCGTCTCATCTTGGAGTTAATAAACTATTTTAATACATTGTCTTTACGCCCTTTAATTAGTCATCTACTGCAAAGGCTATGTCTTGTTTTCCAGGAAGCAAGCTCACAGCTTCATGTGAGGATTAAGGAACCATAACCTTAACTGAATGCCATTAATAAATTGTCATTTATTAGCATTGTCCTGAGACTGATAGACAGAATGTGACTCTTAATTTATTTCTTACTTATGAGAAATTAATGAGAAATTAGGTTCCTTTTTAAAAAAAAAAATCTTATTTTTTTAGCCCCTTCCCCCTTTTTGAAGGAAGTGTAGAGGTTTTAGTTTCCCAAAAATGCAAGTTATGAAGAAATAGAATACACCGGAAGAGCAGATGTTGCTTAGTTGATGCATCTGAGATTAAAGAAGCAAATGTAACAGTGAGAGGTGGTCAAGCCATGCTGTTTTCATGACTGTCTGAGAGCTTTTGCCGGGTTGGGGAATTTTGATCATTTGTACGTGCAGTAGAGGTGATTATGCTAGAACGCTGCAGCTCACTTTGTTTAGGTTAGCGACCTTCTTTTTGAAACTAGTAAGTGGAAACACAGCCATTTGCTTTGTTACGTGTATAAATAAGAATTTAGAATATGTGCTGTTAAAGAGCCTGTGTGTGTGTGTGTGCACTGAATGATCCGGGGATGCTTGCCCTTCAGGGCAGGCAGTGTTAGCCTTAGCACGCCTTTCAGGTGTGTGATCGTTTCTAGGAACTTCTCGAGGAAGAAGCTGTCAGCACTCCATCATTCCTAAATGGCACTTCAGTTTCTTGCCAAATCAGTTAAGAAAATGATGAAGCATCTTCAACAGATGCTTCACTGAGAAGGTAAGCAAATGACATACACCTGTCTCAGACATTGTAGTAAGCTGATGTGCTCAGCGATACCAGGCCTGCGAAAAGCTAGGAACGCTGCCAACTGTGAAGCGGTTGGCGTGAAGGGGAAACCTGAGTTTAGCACCGGGCAGGTCTGCCCTCTCCTGCGAAGGGCTGACTCCAGGAGGGCCTGGGCTGCCACAGGGGGCGTTGCAGTGCTTCAGTTTAAATGCCGTTCTCACAGCGTGACCCCGCAAATGGGCGCTTCAACGGGGGCTGCAGAGCCAGAGGCCTGTAAGGAGGAGCTGGCCTGCAGCCAGGGAGGGTGCTGGGGAGGGAGCGTCCTCAGCTACCATTTGGGCTGGGCGAGGCCCCTTTCACTGTAGAGGCTTGCACAGGCAGTCCCCTCTTTGCTGTTCAAACATTAAGTTTAGGGCTCGTTCCATGGTACTAAGGGCTGTTTTGCTGTTGCAGGCTGGGATTTTATTTCAGGAACCTGATTTGGCTAAAAACATCCTACAGAATAAGTGTTTGTTTTCCAGCTGGATCAGCTAACTGCATGCTTGCCAGAATTGCAGTGCAGGAAACGCACTTTACCTTGGTGGCAGCCTGACCTTAAAATACATACGTATACTTCCACGGACGTGTGCTTTTTGAATTTTGGACCCCCAGCTGAGGCATCTGTGTGGATTTTGCATTAAATCCCTAACCACAGTGAAAGTTACCAGATTTCAGGGAGTCTTGTCCTGTTGTCATGGGATGGAAAGGCTTTACACTGTGTTCAATCTTTTGTAGTTGTTATGGTTGAAAGGTTTCAAGGGTTGTTGGTCAGACATTTATTTACTGAAACTGGAAAATCCAGAAAGGCCCTTCATTTGTGTAGGCAGTTAAACCAAAGGATTTATTTGCTTAGTCTGCATTTGAGTGGTGACCAGCTGCATGGGCTTACTGTCAGTGCTGTTTGTGCCTGTTTTCAGAGAGGATATGGCTGTGCAGTTCTAACTCTTGTATAAAAAGAAAGAATTGAAAATAAAATGGGTTTAGAAAGGTGAAGTAGTGTTTTTGGTATTTTCAGAGATAGCTTTTGCAAATTATCTCCTTAAACTGATTGTTGAGTTTACAGTCTATCAAAAAAGTACCTGATGGCTGTATTTATATCAGTGTTTTGCATTTATCTTATGGAAGTTGTGGATGCATGCCATAAAAAGGTATGGAAAACTTGAAGGGGTTTGATCATCAAGAGCTAAATGTCTAGAGTTTTGGATGTCCTTAAAAATGAGATGCAGTCCTTGCTTGGCTTTCACTTCTTGGCTGTCAGACTTTTTTGTTTGAAAGTTACCAGATTGTAAACTTCAGGGGTTTTGTTTGTTTGTTCCTTTCCCCTGAGCCCCAGTGATTTACAGGTTTTTCAATGAAGCTTTTTCTATGGGATTCCCTTAGAGCTGCTAAGGTATGTAGTTCAATGACAGTGCTGTGAATGTTTTGAACTTTAAGGGCTCTGTGTTCATTCTGTTTACCCTCCTGGAAACCAACCACAGATTAAACTTAGCAGGGGAGAATTCCTGCTCCCCGGACGCAGCAGCGTATGTTCTTTCCTCTCCTTCATTTCTCTTTGCAGCAGTAGGATCTGTCTGCGCATGGCTTCAGTGGGGCAGGCACTGGTGTGGGAGCCCTCTGCAGGAGGGCACACACAGAGTACATTCTGCTGTCAACGTGTGCTGTGGGATTTTCAGAGGGGTCTTTGCAGCACAGGAAGCTTGAGGCTTGGGTAGTCCTCAATTCCCTTTATAACAGACAGACCCATGGCCTTGATTTTTGGGGTGAGAATTTTTTATTAAACACCCTACACTGGGTGTCTACTCAGAGTGTAACTACGGGCACAGCACAATTTTGTTTGGAGCTTTGTACCGTCTTTCCCGGCATCGTGGTTCTCAGCGCTGTGCAGGCTGGAGCTCAGTGTATTTGTTTTGGTTTTGTGCACCAGTAGTGAGGCTTTAGATCATGTTGCAGATACATGATTGCCATGCATGGGAGGCAGGAAATAATGGTTTATTGTTTGAACACCATGCTCAGGAGAAAAAAAAAAAAAAAACAAAAAACAAAAAAAGGTAAGATGGAGGTGATCAATAGTCACATTTAAACACAGGTGAAGCTCTCTGTCTTGGCAGAGATGGCACGTTGTTTGAAAACAGATTCTGAGCAAAGAGAAATACCAGCAGCCCCAGTGCACTGTGAGATGGGGAAACACACTGCCTGCCATGGGATGCAAATGCCAGAGCTCATGTATGTCCAAAAATGGTAAGGAAAAAAAGCTTTAAATGAAAAAAATCTCTCCAGGCTACTCAATACCATGCTGCTGCATCTCGCTGGAGGAGTATGCACAGAGAGCACGATCGGCACAAGGGGTGTCTGCTCTGCCCGGTCCTTGGCTGGGCTGGGAACACCCTGCTGCTCCTTAGGGAAGTATGGCAGGCAGCTGCTCTGTGACTCACCCATCCCTCCCACACTGCTCTGCTTTGGAACAATAAGCAGTAATTTAAAAACAGCTATTGATTCTGAACAGTGAGAAGCCTCCTTATCACCTCTCCCAGCTCCTCTGTGAAATGGAGATGGTATTTCTGTATTTCTAAATCATCTGTAGATGCAAATGATGTCTCCACCCATCCTGGTGCTGCCAGTAGCTTTAAGCACAGGAAAGGGACAAACCAGCCTCAGTGGTCTCGCAGCCTCCTGTGCGTTACTTGCTGGCAGGTGCTATAGACCAGTATTTGGGTAGGATCCAGGTGGCTAGGATTGTCAGCATGAGGAGTAAGGGCCTTAAAACAACCACACTGATGCAGTACTCATCACAGGCGGGTCTGTCCCAGGCTGGATGCCAGTTGGAATCATCTGTAAACAAAACAGATCACTTGTTTTCAAGAGTAACTGCACCGAGGGCAACAAATCGAAGCGGTAATATCTGTGGTACTTACTAATGACTTTGTCACGCTCTGAGTTTCCTGGAGAGAAGAAAGAAGTGAAAGTAAGCAGGCTTAGACTTTGTAAACAACTGAAGTCTAAACAAAACAATTAGCTGTGAGCCTCACAATGGGCTGAGAAGAAATACAGCTTTGG
Organism: Alectura lathami; assembly: GCA_013399715.1. Classification (NCBI taxonomy): domain Eukaryota; kingdom Metazoa; phylum Chordata; class Aves; order Galliformes; family Megapodiidae; genus Alectura; species Alectura lathami. The sequence goes on from VXAV01006234.1 coordinate 129,564, forward strand.
CAGCTGTGTTTCTTCCCAGGAAGACGCAAGGACCAGTCGACTTCAGGAGAGCCCTGCAGTGATTGTGCTGCAGAGAGCTTGTTTAAATCTTGCTGACTGTCCCCTGCCAGTGGCTGGCATGGAGAGGACTTGCCTCTCAGGTACCCATCACAATATCACCTTTTTTTTTTTTTTTTTTTTTTTTTTTTT
>VXAV01006234.1:129782-143527 GCA_013399715.1 Alectura lathami
TTTTTTTTTTTTTTCTTTGCTCAGCGCTCATGTTTCAGATCTGCAGTCCATAGCTGACATCAAACAACCCCATCAGGCAGGGATCCCCTCTCGTTCTTGTGGTGCTGGCATTTTAACATGTTTTACATCCTTGGGCATCACTGCTCTCTTGGCTTCTCATAGCATTTTTTTTCAGAGTGTATTTGGGAATAGGAGAAACTGTGCCTCCTGCCAATGTCTTCTGCATGCGCTCTCCCTTCCTACGTGTGTTTGTGGAGGAGGGTGGGTTGTCTACTTACGACACAGCTTGTCAGCACACTGCTCGCCATTGCATTTGCTGCACGCTGCTCCCATCTCGTATGGGTGCCGACGGTAATTCCCGCTGCAAGGGAAAGTAACAGTGCTCTGAAGCCACCCTTGTGAGGAGGATGTCAATCTCTGCTGCCAATTTGCTTTTAAACTTGGATTTTCCTTCACTTACATTGATGGGAAATTGTGTTTTGGGCTGCCCTGCCTGACAGCCCTGCTCTCTGAAGCTGCAAGCACTGCACACTTCAATATTTACCCAAACTATTGACTGAGGGGCTTGATTCTGCAGACAAATGTGTAAATATTTTCACACTTTGGGTCTGCATCTTGGCAACCATCTGGGGCCACCTTGGCACTGAGGAGCAAGGAAACAGTTTTCAAAAGATCACTTAGGTATTCTCATTTCAGTATCTTACATTTTACCCCTTCTACCAGCACCACTCTTTTTGGCTGCAATACATAGCCATCATTTACTCAAACAAAGGTTGCTTGGATAGAGTTGTTCATCTTCCACTGTTTTGGGGACTATGTCCACATGTAAAAACAAGAAAAATGGGCTGACATGATCAAGTTGCACGTTGTGGGAGGGAAGAAAGGGCAGGACCCAACTCTGTAAAATATTTGTCATGGAAAACCTTACGCTGGCCCGTAGTTGCAGATGAAGTGTGCTGCATTGGTTCCTGAGAAGTATGACACTGTGGGACAGAAGTGGACAGCACAGCCCACCTTGTAGCTTTGAGCCCAAATGACCTGAAAATACAGATGTAGACATCAGTGATGAAGTATTTGCTTTAATATCTAAAGTGTTAGGGAAAAGCTTTGCTCTCCCCTATATCACACAACAGATGGGCTGAGGAGCGCTCCTTGCACATGATTTGCAGTGGAGAGCAATAGTGATGGATATCTAAATCATAGTTTGTTCTGAAGAATGCCTGGTTGTTTTGCCTAATTCACTAGATTTTTATTAAAATGACTGAAAGAAAGAGAAACTGGTAGCTGTCTTGCAACAGAGAAGGTGAAATTTGTCTCCTTTCCTCCATTTTAATCCATTATGGTTCTGTCTTTCCTACTAGGGGGGAAATCAAAGCTGTGAGGACAAGGCCGTGTGCTCTCTTGGAGCTTCTACAAGGGCTGATTGCTCCTGTACTAAGTCCACGGGGATGCGTAGGCAAATGGCTGAAAGGCAGGGGGTTACAGGAGCAAAAGAAAGAAGTAGCATATCCAGGCTGAAGTCCTGCCTTCCAGCATCGTGAGCTGAATAATGCGAAGAATCACAAAATCACAGAAACACAGGTTACCCCAATTGGAAGGGACCCACAAAGACCAACCCCTGGCCCCAAACAGCACCACCCAAACCCTGTGTCTGAGAGGTGTCCAAACGCTGCTTGAGCTCCGGCTCCTTGGGGCCGTGCCCACTGCCCTAGGGAGCCTGTTCCATGCCCACCACCCCCTGGGGCAGAACCTTTTCCTCACCCCCAGCCTGACCCTACCCTGACACAGCTCCATGCCGTTCCCTCGGGTCCTGTCGCTGTCCCCAGAGAGCAGAGCTCAGCGCCTGCCCCTCCGCTCCCCTGGGAGGGAGCTGTAGGCCGCCATGAGGCCTCCCCTCAGCCTCCTCTGCTCTGGGCTGAGCAAACCACGGGAGCTCAGCCACTCCTCACACGTCTTGTCCTCTAGACCCTTCCCCATCTTCACAGCCCTCCTTTGGATGCTCTCTAACAGTTTTATGTCCTACTTATACTGTGGTGCCCAAACTGCATGTGGCACACGAACACCCCACCGGCTCCAGCTCTTCTCTTCTAAATGCATATGTTTATCTCCACGGAAAACATTGAATAGCCTCAGATCAAAATACAGTCCCTGGAGCTGTGGTCGCGAGCAGCCTGCTCTCTGATAGCTGTGGTTAGCAGTTGTGGGGTTGCGTGGCAGTGGCACTCCCATCCCTCTCTCCTCTCTCTTTGGGAACAGTGGTTAGGAGAAAAGAATGAGTGATGTTTGTAGGAGCTGTAAACATCTCTTTACGTGCTGGCACCACTTACCTTTAGCATGAGCACCCCATGTTTCGCAGATTGATGTGAGAGCATTTCCCCAGCCCTTGCATGGCTCATGGAGGCTGCCTGCCATAGTGGGGACCTCGTCCCACCACGAACTGCAGCCCACAGCCTTTGCAACTGCCTGGTTTTTGGCCACTGCTTGGCTAAACCTGGTCACTTGATAACTGTCCTGTTTTCTTGCTGGAAACAAAATACAGCTGGGGTATTAAAAACAAAACAAAACAAAAAGTAGCAACTCTTTTCCTCCCTAAAATAGGGACGTGAGAACATCTCATGCACACAAGCACAAAAAATCCCTACAGCACTTTTACATCAGTTCACTGAATCTTCAACAAAAACCTAGAATTTTTGTGTCAGAATGGCAAGTCTGATTTAGTTGGAGAAGTGCAATGCCTACCTGTGTGTAATGGCCACATACTTTTCCACAGCTATTACTGGTGTAAGTGTAGTACTTGACCTCATTGTACCAAGAGGTGATGGCTCCCTGCACTGAAAAAATTGAGAGCGAGCCAGTCCAGAGGTTTTCTCCAACAGAGGTAAATCTGGGATGAGCCTGCCCCGGCTCTTGGAGGTATATGTTGTGTTTGAACTGGCACCTCTTTGCCCAACCTTTTGCAGTCTTCGCCAAGTCTGGATCCCAACTCTGCAAGATAAAGACAAGTAAAAATGACTTGGGTATCTGAGCAATCCAGTGATGCACAGCACCTTTTGGAGAGGCTGGGTCTCAATAGCGCAAATGCTGCAGGTTCATTTGGTTTTTGCTTCTGCTGAGACTTAGAGTGCTGCATGGTAAATTGGCTTGTAGATTCATTTCTAATGGGAACATAGTCACTCATTAAATGTGAGGAAGATTTTGGGGTGATGGGCAATCATAGCTTACAATCTTGTTGGACACCAAGACCTGTGCATCAGTCAGATGTGGTGTTTGGAGCACAACGCACATTTCTAGGCTGTGCCAGCCATGGGAGAATGTTGATTCAACTTAAAAAGTGAATTTATAGAAAATGTGGGAGCTGAGAGCTATGCCAGGTCAAGTCACAAACATGCTGGGATTTTTGGAACAATCTACACTTAACCCAAGGCTTTGCATCGTTGTATTTTGTGACTTCAAATATTAGTGCTGAATTCATATTTGCGGAATCACTTTCTTGCTATTCAGTCCTACAGAGAGCTGTTATTTAAGCCATTGAGTTATATAAATGTCTTTTGTTTGCACTGGAGGTGTTGTCAGATTCCACCGGGTTTACTTGTGTACACAATCTGATTGAGCAAACACAGTGTTGTACCTGCTGGAAAACACAATGCCTGCAGCTCCAGTTAAACTTTGTGTCATGAAAATTAAGTTGTTTATTTTTGTTGTAATTACTGCTGGATAATTTTGGATTGGGCATTTTTTAAAAATGAAACTTTCATACCAGTCCTTCTGTGTACAGATTAAAATCTCTCCATTGCTTCTGCAAACAATGGAAAAACTAGAGAAACTGTTTCGAATGGATTATTAACAGTAACTGAGGAAAAAGATTTGGAGGTTGTTGCCTAAAATTAAAGGTAAACTTGAGGGTAGAGGGTCTTAATGCAACTGAACAGCTGACATTTCCTTAGATAATGACTTTTAAGAATGATAAACAAGATCTGGCAGTGTTCACAAGTTATCTTGCAGTCCTAGTACTACTCCAAGGCAAGGCAGAGGCTGCAGTTTAGATTTTGGCGATGCTGTGAAGTCACAAGGAGAAGACCATGATGAAAGCTGTGTGGCAGTGGTAGGTGGATTGGTCCTCCACAGCCTTGTTTTTCAGATTCTGCGTAGGAGTTTGCACCCCTCTTTTCTCCTTCATCCTGTACTAGTGTGAATAGTAACAACTCACTTTAAAGGTACTTCTTTTTTTTGTGTGTGTGAATGCTTGAACTGGCTGTCTGCTGGGCAAGTAGTGTGCAGAAATATATAGTTCAGAATAGTGTTCAATTTAAGTACAATTCTAATCATACTTTGTTTGCAAAACTGCATTTATGTGAAAAGATTGCACTAAGCTGCAGGAGGAAAAATGCACAGGACTAGGAGGTCTGCATATAAATATCATTGTCGTTTGGGAAAACAGTACCTACAGGTTTTGTTTTTTTTTTTTTTTCTGAAACTAGTTTTCAGTTTTGGTTTTGTAATTAAGAAGAGTTGTTCGTGGATTAAGGAACAACTGGTGAAAATCAATGCAGCAGCAGTCACTGTTGTGAAAGCCCCGATGAAAGTGGTGAGGATCTTTCTGCTGAAGAGCATTGGAACAGACCTAGTCTGTGTTTTAGGTGACAAAAAAAAAAAAAAAAATCAGTATTCTTATTTTATAACAACTGTATTACAAATGTAGCTGGTTGGGCTTTGTTACTTGTTCTTCAAGGAGTTTCTGTCTTGTATTTTCTTTTATAAAGTAATTTTTCCAAAAGCTGGAAATGCCTTGAGTTCATACCCTTCATTTTTATACATCCCGGTGGACAGTTATCTGCAGGAAACAGAAGGGCCCTGTGAAATAAAAGTTATCTTGTTCTCCTCATTTTTGAAGTGCTAAGGTCAACCAAAAAATGATTGTTTTCAATGCCAATCCTGTTATTTTCACAGTAGATTTTTATCATGCATTTTATTGCTTTCTCCTCATCAATCTCTTCCTGGGAGAGGTCATACTCAAGACTAGTGTATTTGCAGTGCTTTAAAGGAAAGCTGCCATGATTTTGGTTTTTTTTTTTTTTTGTTTTTTTTTTTTTTTTTTTTTTTTTTTTTTACATAAACAGTTCTCTGTTTTATTTGTAATGACCCGTAATCATTTGTTTGCATTTTTTTTTCCCTCCGGGTTTCAGTTCTTTATCTCTTTGAAAAGAAGTATAAGGCGCAAATTCACCAAAATTTTAGAAGATGAATACTGCTTATAGTAAGATTTTGTTAAGGTAGGGCCAGTAAAGCAGTAGAAAAAATCAGGAGCAAGTTTGGGGTTAACACTGGAAAGGCTTCCTAATGCCCCACTGAAGAGATCTGAAGTGAAAAACACATCTAGAAGAGAAACTAAAATGTTTCCTGTTGCATGTGAGCTTGCTAGCTGCTCACCTCCTTAATGGGCACTTCTTTTTTGGTGTTTAACATCAGAAAGGTAAACCAGGCTTTCTTTTGAACTTTGTTTGAGGTGTTGCTAATGGTGGTTGTGGTTATGTCCTCTTCTGGTGATGTCCATGTATCGTTGGTTAATTAAAGATTGTCCCTTGACAGTGCCTAGCCCCCTCCCCTAACCCTCCTCTTAGGGAGGGAGGAGTGGGAAAGGAGGAGGCACCAAGTTGAGATAAAAGTGTTTTACTTAAAATGGTAAAGGAATGTGAGATAATACAACATGAAAGGAACTGAGAGCAATACCTCTGATAAAATGGAAAATACATGTATAAGGAAAAGGGGGAGTCTCCTGACCGTGCAGTCCACAATGGCGATCAGAGGCAAAAGGGCCGAGCTCATGGAACCCAGAAACCACGTGGGAAGGGACAGGAGCATTTCAGGGCTGTAGTTCTTCCTCAGCAGCCCTTCCAGCCTGTCAGTTTATTACATGATGTCGTGCTACGGAATACTTATGGAAAACCATGACACCATGTGAGACAGCAAGAGGGGGAGCAAAAGGAGAGAGTCTCAAGCACTAGCCAACCGAAGTACAAAAGGCGGTGGATGTTACAGAAGGCATCTCCTAGGCTTCTGGAATTGAACCATGCTTTCCAGCTCAGAGGAGGGCTTCCCAGCCTGTAAGCCAGCTCTGTGCATGCATTTACAGCTTCCTCCTTGCTGCCTGTTCCCAGCAGGGAGATGAGTGCTGTGAGCCACCTGAAACATGGGGTGGCCACTTCCTGGGGCTGGGGTATTTTTGCATCACGACAGACTGCCTTTTGCATGGTGGCTGCAGACACAGATGGGTGCCACAGTGCGGGATGTGATGCCTCCAGCCCTCGCTGCAGCTGCACTTGTTGCACTTGTTTCGGCTTCCTCTGCAGCACAGCGCCTAGGAACTGCTGCTAATAGCCCTCTGTGGGCTCGGGCTGTGAGAGCCTTGCAAAGAAAGCTAGAGGAGAGCTCTCCAAAGCCATTTGGCAACATTTTCCACCCGCGCCAACTCAAGTATGAAAGGTTGTGCTGAGGTCTGCACATAAATTACACCCCAGGCTGCTGAGCTGCGATGCCTTGGAATGAGCAAGCTTTCACAGCACCAGCTACAGTGCTAGGCTGGGGGTTGAAGTCTTGAGTTTCAAATGAAGGAACTGAGCCAGATAAAATACATACGTATCTGACCGCATAAAGCCATCTGATAACTAGAACCTTATTGTCTGCTTTAAAAACGAACTGCAGCTATGACTCCAGAGATTGTTTCTTTCTCTTTTCTTTCCCTTTTTTTTTTTTTTTTTTTTAAACATTTGATTAGAAAATCATGTTTAAGAACTGTAAACACCACGGCAATGTCACAGAGTTGCACGTAAGATGTGAAGATCCCCTTACCATGTACAGCATGTTGCTGGCTGGTGGGTTCACTCCAGACCGAAATCTGTTGTGCGTTCTCACACATTCCTCAATAAACTCTGCATCTCCAATATCAGGCAACGTCTGCGGTTGATAGGAGCCAGAAGAAAGGCAGAAATGCAGTAAAGCCAGCACGCAAGTGAAAAATCTGCTTATCATGTTTCTCAGCCTCTGGTCTTCCAGCATAAAGAGCAGAATGCTTCAGCTGTGTAAGGTGGCTTCAGCTCCACTGGCAGCCTGTTGCTTGGATGCTTGTGGGCTGGACTTATCTTAGCTGTGGTAACTGACTGTGGCGCTTGCCACAGGAAATGAGTCATATTTCAGGAGTGTTGCTATGAGAATAAGGAAATTAAGCTACAAATTCACATCAGAGCTGTAGAAGCTTTGTCCCTCTCACTTTTTTTTTTTTTTTTTTTTTTTTTTTTTTANTTTTTTTTTTTCTTTAACTGTGTTGGGCAATCTTCTTGCTTCCTAGCCCTTGGGCTTCTTTGTTTTTCTCACCTCCCATCCAGAGCAATCACAATGGGTTGCAGGAAAGTTTTGGACAGATTTTCCACTTTTCATAAAAACAGCATTGCTGTTAAGGCTGCTACTCTGAGCTAAAATGCTGTGAGAAATAATTGATATGAACTATGAGTGTTACTATAATATGAGCAGCCACTTGGGTTGTACTTTGAGTTATTGGCTGAGAGTTACATATGCTGTGTGTACGGATGGGTGTCTTCTGTGATCCCACACTTGTGGTACATATTGCTCCCAATTTTTCTCCCAGGCTTTAGCAATTCATAAATCACTCCCCGTGTCCCAAGCCTCCAGGGGAGCTGGGTGCCATGGAGGTTGGTGCTGCCTTGTGCTGGGTGCCCAGCACCCACACTGGGCTCCCCAGCCAGGAGCTGGTAGCTGATGCCCCAGGCACATGGCCTCACTTGCCCAATGCTCTCTGCCCAGACCCACCACCATCACCACCTTTACCTCTCACTGCCTGTAACTATCGTCTCCCCGCCAAGCTCAGGATCCTTCCTGTGTCCCAACTTGGACATCTCCATGGGAATGAAGCTGGGTTTCTTCCTGCTCCACATTTCGTTTAGGAATTTGCATCTTTGCAACACCTGGGTGTAGGTCACAGCTACCACTTCTGTGCATGCAGTACCATAGGTGTTGGGCTTGGCGGTCCCAGAACATCCTGTGGGCCTGCAAAAGCAGCCCCACAAGCACACAACCCATGTCCCACGGGTTGCACACCTCTGGCTTTTTTGGGGACACTGTTTACAGGCAAAAAGGCCCTCTGAGGGAATCACATGGAGGGAACACCAGGCTCCCAGCTTGCCCGCAGACCAGTTCTGAGAGAATAGTAATGTGGTGAGTTGGCCCGGTCAGCAGCCAAGCACCCGCACAGCCGTTCGCTCACTCCTCATCCCTGGCAGGATGGGAAGAGAAAGCAGGAGGAAGAAAAGTGAGAAAACTCATGGGTCAGGATAAAGACAGCTCAACAGGAGCGAGAAGGGGGGAAAACAAACAGAAAAAATACCAAGTGATACAAAGGCAATCACCCCCACAGTCAGACAGGCGCCCATCAGCCACCCTGGAAGACACCCCTGCCCTCTTCTTTCTCTGCTGTGTTTTTTGTTGCTGAGCATGATGTTGCATCATGTGAAATATCCCTTTGGCTAATTCAGGTCAGCTATCCTGTCTGTTAAATGCAAACACAGTAATTTGTTTTTCAAGGTCTTGATGCACGATTTTGAGAACATTATGTTCCTCAGTAAATAAATGTATGTGTGTATATTCCCTAAATCTTTATTTAAAGCCTTTAAATCTTTACTTATCTCTTAGCATAAAAGATGCAGCAGACAAGAACTGACACTGGTGAAATTAAATATGTGTTTTCTTACATGGTGACATTTTACTTCATACGACAAGAGCCTGAACACCTGAGGCTCATTTTTATTCTATGGGATGCTATGCTCCTTCAGGGCTACATCATGGCTCAGAATTTGAGTTACTGTGTTCCTAAAACATTAGCATTGAGATAAAGGACGAGAAACAGGTTTAGATATTGATAGCACAGTTATGCATTGCTAATTTCAGCCACTATCACCTAACTTGAAGCATGGTTTTCAGACAGGGTTTGTTTTCCTTTACCAACAAAGGTACAGAGGAGGGTTGGTTAAGGGCTGAAAGTCTCTATATACAAACTGACACTGTCAGTGGTTTGGGATTTTTTAATGAGGCTGAGATCTTCATTTCTGAACCAGAATCTCTCCTGAGCCCATTTCATCCTCCCTCCCCTTGTTCTCCTCCCCACTACCCCCTTCCCCTGCCTCCCCAGTCTGGGTGGATGTTACCTACTCCGCATGTCAGGTTTCATCACCATTTCACATCCTAAAATTATTCTTCCTTCCCGACACTCCATATAAATCCTTGCTTTATAAATCTTCCCCTGTATTTTTTGAGCTACAGAGGATAAAGATTTGCTCTGAGAGGAGAACAGAATGGTACAACTGACAATACAGTAACTTTAATGAAGACTAATACACATGGGCTAAGTGTAGTAAAGGATGAGATTTATTCTTTCTGTTCTTAAAAAGTACAACACAGTTAAATCTCCACTATCTAGAGAAAATGATGTTTGGGACAATTAAAAGTTAATGAAGATGAGTTTTTGCTTCTTTTGGATCCAGAGTGGCGCTTCAGACATGTCTTAGTGATGTTCCAGGTTTCCAGAAGGTTTGCTAGTATATACAGCAATACATTGTCTATGTGGTCCCTCAGCCATCCATCCATGAGGAGGAGCTAAAAGGCTCTTATGGATAGAAGCCATTAGAATAAATTACAATAACCCTGTGTACCACCATTTAAATCTTGCCCTGAATACAGAAGAAACCCTTCCTATGCTGGGTAAATGTCACAAAAATAATGCAGAGATGACCGAGTATTTTTTTCAGATGTTTGCAATTCTCTGATGTAGTGGTAGGATCACTATCAGTACCTTACATGGTCATTACACATATATTAATGTGTGTGGAAACCACTGCTGTACCAAAAGAACACCTACAACACTCAGTACCAAAAACAGCAGCCTCAAAATCGAGACACTAAGACAGTAATGGTCGCAAAAGGAACGCGGCTGCCCAGGTCGAGGGGTGTGGGCCGGAGGCTGGGGAGGATGGGGCTCTGGTGGCTGGGGCTGAGTGTCCCAGTCCGGGTACCAGCCAGCATAGCCTAAAACACAGCAAAGAAATGGCTGTTAAAACCTGTCCAACTCAGGCACACCTATAAGAAAGCAATGAAGAGCAATCAGATACGTACTTATCAGTTTCTCACGTTCTGTGTTTACTGTGGAGAGATCAGAAAAAGGACATCAATGTGACTGTCACTCAGTGGCGTTCCTTAACGTCAGGCTGGCCATGGCTGCTGCCTGGCTGATGGTGCTGTGAGCATCTGGCGGGGAGGAACTCAGCCAGCAAGGGGCAAGGGCCTCCCCACTGAGGTGGGACGAGTGTTTTTTATTGAACGGGAGGAGAAGCAGAGGAGAGGCATATGCACTAGGAAGCACTTGTAGCATGGGAGGAGGGAATCACAAACAAAAATGAAACTTGGAATTTATATAAAATTGATGGACAAAACAAATGTAAGTTGTTACAGACAGACAAACCTAATTATAACATTTGTCACAGGAATAGACCTTTACTAAGAGCTTTGATGCGTTTGCAGGATTGCCTACATGCAACCTATTAGAACCGCAGATTTATCCTGTAGGAGATTATGGTAAAACTGATTGTAGGATCTAGCACTGAACTCTTAAAAGCTCTCTTCCTCCTCTCCCTCCCCCTAGTCTTTCGAATGCTTCCAGTCCTCCTGTGGTGCATCAGCCTGTGACTTCAAGATGAGTCAGTCAGGATATCACAGAAGGAAAAAGAATATCAAATGCTCAATTATTTCTACAGCTGAAGCTATCTAAAGCCTGGGTAGTAGAGAACATCTCTATTAAACCTTTGTACAAAAATCATCCTTAAGACACTGTTGCATGTCTTTCACTCTCTGACTACTTAAAACACTGCTTCTGACTAATTCGGGACTGGGTGTAATGACAAAGGTTCACAGCTGCAAACTGCTGTGGAATAACAAGATCTCACTGCAGTATTTCAGAAAATTGTACAAATTAGAAATAAGTGTGTTTTTCAGTATAGTCTTAGGACTGGTTCAGAACTATAGTATTCTGGGAAATGTGATAGGACATATTAGACAAGCAGGAAAGCAGAAGTTAAATGTACAATTTCTCCTTGTAAAAAAAGAACCAGACTGGAATATTTGTTGGGGATAGTTTACATTTGACTTGCTGATCAGACAAAAGGCAAAAGTAGTCTAACTCATACTTATATTGATTGTAAACTCTGATATGTACCTCCGAGAGCCTTAAATTACAAAATATTCCAATTAATTCCTTCTTACACTACTCTAAACAGAGTTTAGTCCTGTGGTGGGCTACAGACCCACTATATACTTAGTGCAAACTGACCCACTGCTGTATTCAGTGACAACCCTGACACCTACATTTCTATGCAATCTCCCCAGCAGATCACTTTGGACTTACCACAGAGCTTGTCTACACACTTGTCGTTACTGCATCCACTGCATGGTGGTCCTGCTTTATAAGGTTTTGTTGGGTAATTCCCCCTGCAGTGCAGAAGAGTAGAACTTTGTTAGCTCAGTCTTTGGAAAAGCAATTTAAACACACGGTTTTGTCATACTGCTAGAATAATTTATCATAGGAAGCTATTACTGGGCAAAAATCCCTTTATCCCTTAGGTCAGACTAAAGCTCTTGCGGACATGGGGAGGCGTCTCAGGCAATGCTGTACTATTCAGTTCAAGTATACAGGAATCTGCCTTTAGCCCCCCATTACCCACCTGTATTTAAAAAAAAAAAAATCTATAAAATGTATGTCTAGAAGTCACAAGGCATGAGATAAATTGGAGGACTGTCTTCTTTTTACCATAGAATCATTCAGGTTCCAAAACACCCTTAAGAGCATCAAGACCAACCATCAACTAACTCTTCCAAGTCCACCACTGAACCCTGTCCCTTAATACTTCCAGGGATGGGAACTCCACCTCCCTGGGCAGCCTGTTCCAGTGCCTGACCTCCCTTTCCATGAAGAAATTCTTCCTAATATCTAATCTAAACCTCCCCCGGCACAACCTGAGTCCGTTTCCTCACATCCTATCACTTGTCATCCGAGAAAAGAGACCAACACCCTCCTCACTGCAATCTCCTTTCAGGCAGTTATATAGAATGATGAGGTCTCCCCTCAGCCTTTTTTTCTCCAGACAGCCCGTTCCCTCAGCAGCTCCTCATATGTCTCATTTTCTAGTTCCTTCACGTTCCAGCAACTCAGGATCTTTCTTGCAGTGAGGGGCCCCAAAATGAACACTGCACTCAAGGTGCAATTATTTCTTCAACTAATTCAACTGCACCTTTCTTACTGTTTCTGAGGAGACTGAAGTCAGAGAAGATTTTATTCCACAGCTCTTGCTGATAGTGAGTGCCCTCCGCCAGGATTTGCTCACATGCTTTTTTAGATAGGGATTTTCTGCAGCTCAGACTGCCCATTACCTTGTGCTCTAAATGGCCTGTGGAACCAGAGATAGGACATAACTTCTTCTGATATTTGTTATAGCTGCTCCTGCCACTGGTAACATCTGATACTGGGTCAGTTAAAGCATATTTATAAACAAAAAAAAAAAAGAAACACCAAATGTCGTAATTGACTTACGCTGGCCCATAGTCACAAACAAAATGTGCTGCGTTGACAAGTCTTGGAAAATTTTGAACTGTATGGCAGAAGTGAACTGCACAGCCAACTTTGTAACTCGTTGCCCAAACAACCTGGAGGGCAAAGTGAAACATGTGATCCATCTGTTCAAGGAGTGGAAAAGCAGCCAGAACCAGAATTCGCAGTGTTGATGAAGGAACTGGTGACTGAGGTGAAGGATCTTGTGGAAGTTTAAAACAGCCAGCACAGGAGAAACACCAACAACCCAAAGCACAGCTGAGACCACTGACCACCTGATAGTCAGTGGTTCCACGCCTGTTACCGGTCTCCCCTGGAAACATGACATTGTGAGGGGGATAATCCCTTCCCACTATTGCTGAAAACAGGGCTCAGACACCCCTGCAGCTCAGAATATATTTCCAGCCTCATCCAGCATTAAACTATGGGGTAAAAACTCTGCCATAATTCCTGTTCCAAAGCAGTCAGGTCCAAGCCCACACTTTTTCTGTGAAATCATTACATTATAAGCCACTGGGCACACAGGACTCACCTGGGTGTAGTGACCACATATGCCAGTACACCCACGGGTGTTGAAATCGTAGCTGCTGACTTCATTAAACCAGTCGCTCAGAGCAGCATGCACAGAGAAGATGGTGGCTGTGCCAGTCCAGATGTTTTCTCCAACTGAACGAAAGGTGGGGTGCATCTTCTGTGGTACTTTGAGGTAGCTGTTGTGTTGAAACTTGCACTTCTTTGCCCATGCTTTAGCTGTCTTAGCTAAAGCAGGGTCCCAGGACTGTACAAAAGAAAGAAAATACAACATAACCTGCACTGCAGTGACTTGGTTGGATTCAAGTGTTCTCAAACAGAAGATTGCAAGGATTTTTTTCCTTTGCTTGCCACTCTTGCATTCAGCTTCTTTCTCTGTCTTGTCGTATCTACTCTAAGAGCAAAATTGTTTTCTTCTTTTTCCCTCAGATACCGCTGGACATGTATCTACCACTGTCCTGTGCTATCTGACTTGGAGCTGGACTGCAGTGTTTAAGCTGACAGGTCTGCATGGTGACTGCTCTGTGAGACCTGCAGAAAGATTTACACCACC
>VXAV01006235.1:0-37500 GCA_013399715.1 Alectura lathami
AGGGCAACAAAGCTGGTGAGGGGCCTGGAGCACAAGTCTTAGATGTAGATGCGGCACTTAGGGAGGCGGTTTAGTGGGCGTAGTTGTGGTGGGTTGATGGTTGGACTAAATGATCTTAGATGATCCAACTTAATGATGCTATGATTCCAGTCTCGCTCCTGGTGGTTCAGAGTGGGCTTCAGAGCGGGATGCTGGCCGCTGGCAGTGTGTAGGCGGGGCTGGCGGGAAGCTGCAGCCCTGCCACCATGCTGGCTGTGGTCTGCTCCACAAGCACAGAAGTATTTTATGGTTGTGGCAGCAGCTGATCATGTTCAGCAAGCGCTGTCTCCATTAGAGAGCTTCATGCATTGAGCAAGGGGAAGATCAAAGCTGGTGGCATCTTTGACTTCTTGGGTTGCAGCTCACTGGTCAGGGTATTCATACAAGAATTTTGTGTGACAGGGTGGCCAAATTCTTCTGTGTTTTACCCCAATGTAACCTGCAGTAATTGCTGGACATCTGAGGTGCTGGTTCCCACTACTTGTATAGACTTGAATGGGAATGCTGGGAATGGAGATACTGGGTAAACTGGACTGAAAATCTGTGGATTACCAACAGATTTCCTGCCAGCATTAGCATTTTTACCCAGAGCAGTGACAGATCTGCTGGTACCTCGGTATGGTTTCTTCAGACCTGAAGAGAGTACAGGAGATCAGGATGTGCTGGTAGTCATGAGGTGCAAGGATTGCGTGTGGTGATAAAAGCATGTGTGATGCTAACGTACAGACCGCAAACTGTACTCGCAGTGCTGGAAATGCTGTCACTGTTTATGTTGAGAAAAATGGAACAAAAAGGCCACAGAATGAAATATAATTTGTTAAAAAGAGGGAATAGCATTGATTAAAATGAAAGCCAGTGTTCCAGCACTTTACCGTGGAGAAGTATGTCCCCAGGTTCCTTGCACTTGCCCTGTGATTATACAATAGATTTTTAGTCTGTGATATCTACAAATCTACATCAAAATATATTCTATAGCTGTAGGAAACAGCTCTGAATTGTTAACCTTCTCTCCAGGTACTGGAGGTAACACACTGTGAGATTAGATGTATATTTTCTTCAAGATATACCTCCCATAGAGGAGTCCATATTTACATCTTTTGTTGATATTTTTTATAGATTAAAAGAGTCTCTTTTCTGGTGATAATTCTGCTAAGTACTGTAATTTGCCGCCACTAATATTTGTCTGAGTTTTAGTTTGCAAAATATATTTGAAACCACTTTATAAAGTCTCATAATTGCTTCTTTGTAGAGCTGGTATAATGAGTAGTTTCTTTATCCAGCCTTTATCCTGTTAACCTTAGAGGTGAGTGACTGCTTGCTGGAGTAGTTGGGGAATGTCTTAGCACTGTTGAGCCATTTAATTCCACTACTAATTTCATAGCGGTGACACAATTGGCTATGAGCAAGCTCGCAGTTATTTCAAGGGTTTTCAGTTAGCATTGAATCAGGACCTGATTCACTAAAATGAAATTGAAATAAATGCACATGTAGATGATTTTTTTTAATGCATAAATTGATCTGCATTTATGTGCCCAGTCCACATTAAAACATTGACCTGCTCTTGAAGGATGGGAGCTCAGCATATAAAGCAGCTCTAGCATCGCCAATGAGACCTTGCACCACTGCGTCAGTTCTTTGGGCTCTACTTCCTTCACTGCTGCTCTCGTTCCTGTTGCAGGGCAACTCCTGGTTAGCTAAATCTTACTCCTAGCTTTCTGGGAAATACAGATTCAATTCTTTTTTCTATTACATTATTTTTTTTTATTTTTCTTGGCCATTTTCACAAAGCTAGTGATCAGCATGCCATGCCATTTACCATGCAGAACAGCTTCCAGGCTCACTCTTTCTGCTAAGGAGAAATTCCTGTAAGTGTAGTGCTTCTGTTAGATGAGCAGACCTGGCTTCTGCAAAACCTGTCTTTCTCCAGAATTATATCGGAGGTTGTTTCTTCCCTGTCCTGGGTTATTTTACCCCCGAACTTGCTGCCGGTCAGAGGGAAGTTATCCTTTTTTGTGAACGCAGCCTGAGGTGTGCAGGGCGAATCCTGCTCCTTTGCTGCTAGTGTAACAGTTGGGTAATCTGAAAGAAGTGTGACTTGAGGGTCACCACACGTGAGAGAGAGTTTTCAGCTTGGCACGTGAGAAAGTATTTATGGCATGCATTTATGAAATGCTGCCATTGCCTAATCTCACAAATTGCGTATACACTTATAAAGAGAATAATAATAAAGTTTGAGGAAATGCTGGGAGCTATATGTGGATCCAAAAAGTTGGGAATTAAATGACAGTCACTAGTTGAATGCATGCTCCCCATAAGTCACCCGCATGGGAAGAAGCCATGGCACAGGCATATCTGCACCCTGGGGTGCTGGCATAGCAAACGTGCTTTTGCTAGTAGGCTGCATCTTGGATCAGAATGGGGCAGGAAGAGGGGGCAAAAGATGCTGCTTTATTCTTATGGACTGGCTTTCTTCTCTATGCCCCTAGCACAGGCATCCAACTGCTGCAGCATTTACCTTCAAGCTATGATTTAGCAGTGTGCTAATGCCAGCTCCTCCACTGCACAGGCATGTGTGCTTAATTCCTGGTCCACTGCAGGCATTTTGTCATCTGGCGGCCATTGCTGCTAAATACTAAGGGCGAATTTTGCACTGAAACATGGGTTCTGATTGTGCATTTCATTTTGATCTTTCAATGCTTCTGTCGTTAGTGACATTGTCATTTAATGTGGACATTCATTTAGGCACATGTCTGGACCTGCCTGGAAAGCATTTTCGAAGGCTGCACTCTCAATTCAGGTCTGCTCCCTATCTAAGGCTCTAAGCAAAAGTTGATAGCATTTGAAATTTAATCAGGTTGGTATTGTGCAATTTATCTCCTATAAAAGTTTCAGTAGCTTTTTGCACACTTTTCTCTACTGTTTAAAAGGAATTCTCAAAAGCCTGGAGTTGGAGGAACGTACCTGTCCATGTACCATTGCAGGCTGAACTTTTAATTCTTTTAATGTGATTGCAATTTCTTCCTGTGAAGCATATTCTCAAACACGGGACTTGTGACATCAGGTTCATATAAAATTCGTAACTAGAATGCTTGTGTTTGGAGCATTTTCTGTTAACTGTGTAAGTAGGGGAGAACTAAGGATGGCTTATGTAAAAAGGTTTTATAGTAATAGTACAGGTTTATTTTTCCTTATGAGTGAATTTGTAGCTTTGTATTTTTTCCATTGCTAGGGCCAAATTTACCCCAGTATACTGGATGTGTTCCTAAACTTTAATCCAATGTTTTCTCCACACCTGAAACTTAATTTAATACCACCCTAATCATTAGGGCCTCTAAGTTTTGTTGCATACTGCAGAGTGAGAACATTGCCCTGCTGGACAAGTAGTGCAAACTATTTTGTAAAGCCTCTTCCCCATGTTATTCAGACATTTATTTTAAACATTTGGTCTTGAAAAATCAGAACCTGTACACAATCTACTTATTGCCCCATCCAGAAATTCTCCTCCTGTCCGACCAGTCTGTTTTACAAAATACTCTTGGTCCTTCCAAAAAGCTGGTTTTATTCTTCTAAGTTTCAGATATAAAATCTGGATGAGTGAGAGATCTGGGATGAGAGATGCATTAGCAGAACTGATTTCTCTTGTTACCAGTTCAAAAGGCTTCAGTATGCAGCACAAATGATTCATAAGTATCCATTGTTCAGAGTTCAGGATAAAGAGTTCAGAATCAAAGCTCTGCTTTAATGTGCACTCATGCATTTCTTTTTTCAGTAAGAGCATTCTCTTCATATATATAGCAAATGAAATTCAAACTTGTTTAAGCTGCAGTTCTGGTAAATTGCTCTGCCTCTGAAGTTAGCTTAGAATATCATGAGAGTTATAGAAACCGTTACAGATTTTGCTAGTATTGCAAAAACTTAGTGCTTAGTTCTAATCAAGCAAGAGATGTTTAATAAATAGAGAAGCAAAACAAGTGATAACCTTGTGTTGTTCCTGGTTTTGGACCTCATGTCAGCCTCACTGGCAGATCCTGAGAGAACAGCCACGCACGACACTGGCTGGTGGTGTTTTTCCTATTGGCCTTTATCAAAGGGGGAAACAACAAAGGATTCTAATTTATGGGCAGATTTTTGCATGGGAATGCAGGATGACAGCCAGTGGGCAGTGATTAAGAGGTATTCCGACGTCTAGACGTTCATCCGAATGTTTGTCGTCAAGTGAGCTGTGCCCAACATTGCTTCTTTCAGAGCCGCCTTTATCTTTCACTTTAATGTTCCATAGATCCAAGGTGCTGTCACTGCCACGATGCTGTGTTTTCTCCTGGCATCTTGTATCATGGCTGAGCATACTGAATGGGCTCTCTAAAACCTTTCTTATCAATGGAGTACAACAAGCCCAATGCAATCATCCTTTCAATTATCTTCTTCATCTCAAGTGTCACCAGATAAGTGCCGGCATAGTATTCTTTGAACATTTCAGATGTTGTTGCTTGCTTTTTGGCTATAAATGTATGAATATGGGATAAAGATATCTCATGTCTTACCCTTATTATTCCCACACAAAACTATGCTTGACCTCCTAAAAAGTTCTTTTCTCCCTATCTCTTTAGTTCCAATTCTTACTGGGGCCTGGCTGGTCAGAATATTGGGCTACCTCTTACACATTGCAGGGGGAGTTGTGCCCTGTAGGAAAAGCCTGAGAGCCTGCTTGGGTCTTGTGCAGTCTCTGGAACCAGCCTGACCTGGGTGTAGCCTGCACTGAGGTACAGGGAGGGGCTGCCCAGGTGGGGCTCTGTGGATGATCAGCGCAGAGCAAGTGGCTCAGCCTCTGCCTGCTCTGTTTTGGAGGGGCCATCAGTGAGTTTAATGCCATCAGGGGGAGGCGGGGGGGAGGTTTTCATTTATTTGCCTTTGTTTATTGTAACTTGGGGAAAGAAACTTGACTCCATTAAGCTGTAGACCTTGCAGGACTCTGTAAGTTCAGGAGGCACTTGTGAACAGACTGAGCAGGGTACCTCTATGCAAGGGAGACAATGATTTCTCTGCCTCCTGCTGCTGTTGAAGTCTATGAGGTGTTTCCTTGCGTGCACCGACATGCCCTGTGCTGTGCAGGGGGCGTTTCCCTCCTCAGCACCTGGTGTTGATAACTCTGCCTGGGCACACCAGTGCATCTGATTGTGCTGCCACCAGAAAGGGGCTTCTCCTCCTGCCAGAGAAGGGCACAGGGGGACTTTAGGCTTTCATATGTTGAGTTGTTCCTGTTTGAAAGGGCAGCATGTTGAGGGCTGCATGGCTGCTCCTGGGCTATGTGGACACGGCATTGACCTCCCATTTGGAGATGGAAGGAGCAGGAAGAGAGAGATCAGTGGGTTGTGGGAGCCAGCTGCAAGATAAGGGGAAAGCCCAGGGTTTCTAGAAGGTCCTACGGGATGGGATGTTGAAGGAATAAGACTGTTCTGGGATATGCATGTCTGTGAGCACAGCATCCATCTGGAAAATAGAAGATCTGGGCTTCTACCACTTTCCCTGTGTGGCCTTGGGCCAAGACCTGTGCCTTTCTAAGCTTCAGAAGTATGAAGTTCACGGGATCTTCGCAGCAAGAGCAGACTGATGCCTGGACAACCGCACGGTGTGGTCCCCATGCTCAGATCTGGGATGTACTAGAAACTGTAACATTGACCAGGCATTCACTAGTCAGGCTCCCCAGAAGCTTGGTGTTCGTCTACAGATAAGAAGGTTTTCTTCAAGTGACTTTTATCATTGCCTTTTGGCTTGGAGGCCATTATATTAAATTGGCAAAATTCTTCAGGTTTTGTCTATGTATGACTGCTCAGATCACTTTTAAATTTAAGAAATTAATTGTGATGTAATTAGCAAAAAAATCAAATGTAACAATATATGTGAATCCTGAGGGCTGGCAACAGGAGGTTGGTATGGGAACAAGAGAGGGATGTAGGCTTTAGTTCAAAGAGTTATTTACAGGAAAAGTATTGGAAGATCCAGTGGGAGGAAAAACAATCCTAAGGAAGGACAAAGCCCATGCATTGTACTGCAGCCATTATAAGGTCGTGGGAGTACAGTAATGGTGACCACAAGGCCAGGCAACTTACAGAACAGATACAAGTTAAATCTCTTCATTAATCAAATGTTTCATGGTTGCACACAGCCACACAAAATGTATTTTCACGCTTACACACTTCAACCATTTTTGAAAGTCACACAATTGTTTTGGTGATTTAAGGTTTAAATTGATGAAAATATGAGGGGAAAGAGAGAAGTGCAACCTGGGCAGAGAGGAGTCTGGCTTTCCAAGGAAATGTTGAAGCATTGCAATGTTTGCTGTGAAAATTCATTTCAATTCCACCTCAGTTTTCCATTAATCATTTAAAAGTAGTGTTTTCTTGGGGTAGTTCCTACAGGACTCTGTCTGACCCCAGAGACAGCAGTTCTAAGGACAAGGGCCAAGTTTTCGCTCAGTTGTGCTGCTTCACCACAAGTGTAGTTGCTCCAGAATGAAGCTGTTGGAAAAGGAGAATTTAGACTAGTGAGTTACATAGGCATTGTGTAAGTGTAGAGACTTTACGCACCATTTAATAAGGACTGTAAAAGGTAGGTGATTGTTATTTTGCAAATACATTAATTAAGACACTGAGTTCAGGGTCAGGATTTACAAGTCATAAGTGCTTCCTTTGCGAGAAGAATTTTGAATGAGCTCAGTTTCCATTTGGACATCCAAGAAAAATTATAAACTCTGACACTCAAAAGCAACTTGGTGACTATAACATGTCCTGAACCAAAATAAACCTCAAAACATCTTCCTGAGACAGTCTTGTTGCCTTTGGTTTCAAACTATCTCTTATCTTAGGAATAGATTGAAGGGGAGAAATATTAGATGAAATTTAATTTTTCCTTTTTTTTTGTGCCAGATGTCTAAAGTTTTGCAGCAAACATTGGCAAGCCCACGAATATCACTTAAAAATGTTGTTCCTCACTTCCTGACAGTTAGACGTGTTCATCTGGTTTATTATGGGTAGGTCTTGGCATTTAAATACCACTTCAAACTCCAAATGCATGCTGACTATTGGCATTTTGGTCTTATCAGCTACTTCTGGATGAGTGTAGGTGGAGAATCAACTAAAGTAAAGAGAATAGCTCAATAAAAATAGATATTTTCCTGTAAAACTGTTTGAGAACTGAATGCAGAGGTGAACACTCCCGTGTTACCTTGGCAAAGCCAATGAACACCCTAGACTGATGACAGTGTGTTGGTAACCACAGTTAAAATGTTTCCTGCTCTTGAGCCCCTCACAGCCTTGCCAGGGGCTTCTGCTGGGGTGTGCTTTCCTGTCTCTTGTCCCTCTGTGTGACATGTGCGGCATCACCCTAACAGGCTGATATGTTTAAAGTTGCTGAGCAAATGATCCGCATCTGAGAAGCTGCTTAACAAAACTGTGTTCTTCTCAATTGTCTTTTATTCTTTAATAGATTTTATTAACTAATGAAGTTTAAGACTCCTTTGTACAGTACATTGGAAGAATTGTTATTCTGCCTCACTGTACAGTCATTATCTCCATTAATGAGTTCGTTTTTCTGTCCCCAATATTAATTTAACAAAAGAAACAAACACCTGGCCCATGATGTGATGCAGGAGTCAGTAGGTTAAATACTCACTTGTGTGAATTGTGATAAACAATCCTGCCGAAATGGCCAGGGCAGAGTCAGCAGGCTGCTTTTAGGTACACTGACCACGTGCTGGTGTGAAATACACATGCAGCTTTTCTTGCTGCTGTTGTGAATGGTCCTTCCTCCCTGTCTTTTGGAATCTGCACCTCTCCCTGAGGATGAAATGCAGAGCAAATCAGTTATGCACAGTGGAAGATGGGGCATTTGTCTACTTTGCCTTTTCATTTAGATTTGATTCCTTTGAAAAGCTGCTTAAGTGGTGTTACAACTGCTTTGATACGGACTCTTAATTATGAAAAGGTAGCACCAGTAAATAGTGTTAGGTGAAAAGAGCGCAGAAGGGACAGGCGACAGGAACCCCGACTGTCGATGTGCCAAAAGGATGAGTCCAGAAAGACGCTCTCAGTGTTACAAATTCCATCTGAAGCCCATGGCAAAGCTATTTTAGCAGCTTTTGCAAAAGGGATGTATGTCAGTCTTATTGTAGTTCCTTGAGGGAAGAGATTTTGCACTCAGAGGGGAGGAGAGACTGAATTGAGGCATCTGTCATTTTCTTCCAGTGTTTATGATCCCCTAAAATAAAGTTGAAAATTAGAGGAATGTGTTTCTCTCCTATCAGGAGTTCTTATGTTCTTCTTTAAGTGGCCTCGCGCAGAAGATTTCGGCTTCAGTTTAACTGGTTGTAATTCTTGTGGCGTGCAGCTCTTGTTGGCCATACACGAGCTGTTCCTTTGCTGTGGGTGGTATGAAGCAAACAGCTGTGCATGTGTTGCACTGAATTTAATGCACATGATGGTAACAGAAGGATCGAGCCGAGGAGATACCTCTTTTGCAATGCTGTTAGCTTTGGATTTATGTGCTTTATTAGCTATCAGGGCATTTTCATTATTGCGGCTATTGGTTAGACCTGCTATAACTCCAGTAAAAGCAAGAGACGCGGAGCTGCAACACTTGCAATATGCAGTATGCACACACAACCTGGATCAACCTAATTTCAGCATAGCAAACACAAAACAAAAGCTGTATATGACTTCTTAGCCTTTGTGCACATCTGCATTATTATAAATGCTAATATAATTCTGCAATGATAAATAATTAAACAATTATGGTCATGAATCAATAAGTTTAGCACATTTTTTCATCAGCAAATTGTACTGTATAAACAAGAAATATAAATTACCAAGTCTAATTTTCACTGAAAATTGTAAGCATTTTATATCTAATAATTAAAAAAGTATTAGAATTCAATGTAAGATACTTAGAACTTTAAAATTTTCCAGTTTTAACCAAACACCATTAAATTGTCATGTTTTATGTTTCTGAATCTGATTAACATTTTGAGATCTGACTTTTGCAATCATTCTCTTTGTTTTCCTCTGCTAGAACCCCCCCGCTCAACCTCTGATTTCTCCTAAGCACAGTTTATCAGCTTGAATCTGGCTTCAGTTGACCTCATTATGTTGCCTTTAAGAGAATATAACATTTAAAGAAAAACATTCCAGAACCTTTCTTCTAAGATTTTGAAGGATCTAGCTATTTTTATCTCGTGCTAAACATTTTGCTGTAGAGGGTGCAACATGGAGGCAGGGAGAAGGGAAAGCTTTTACAATCACGCTTGCATTTAATCAGAGGTTGCAGGGTTGCCTGTAAGCTTTTCCACTCTCAGATCTTTGGCATTTGTAAAGGATCTATCACCCCAAATACTGGCACATAGCTACATCACTTAAAAATAATCTTGCCCTGTGTTAGAAGTAGGGATTAAAAATAGTGTATTTTTCAGAGAAAAAGCTGTTTGATATTTTTATGAAGGTGTGCATGTTTTCTTTGCGAAACATCTTGCAGGAACCTAAGATTTGCCACAGGTTACTGGGGAACAGCTATCCCTGACTGTTCACCATCGGCTTCCTTGGTGGTCATGCTTTAACTCGGGGAAATGCTTGACCTGCTCCTACTTTGACTTGAGAGCTGCTGGTAAAAACCCTGTTTATTCTAGCCAGGGTGTGTTAGACCAGGAAATCTGGAAAAGTGGCGGCTGCAGGGTGGTGTTTGGCATCACTGCACTGATTCCAAGGGGGATGAAGCTGGGCTCTGCCCTGCAGGGTAGGCACCAAACCACAAGGGCTCATCCTCCTGGTATTAACCAGGGTAGTGCTGGAGACCAGCTTGTGGGGATGTTGGAAATGCTTCTCTCCAGGGGAAAATGCTCCCAGTTTGGTAAGCCAATAAACCCGTATTTATCCAATTACCTTGAGTCTGGTGGTGTGAATGAGGCATGGTAGAGAGATCCTTCATGGTGGCCCCATCTGCCGTTTTTCTCCAAATGCTCCATCTAAGCAAACCTGTCTAATAGGATGTGAGCAAGGTGACACTACACTTCAGAAAATTTGAGAAATTGGGAAGTAAATTTAATACAGTATGGGGAGTGGTGTGACCTGGGAAAGGCAGCTTCCCTTAGATGTGCAGTGGTGTCTCAAGCTCTGAAACAATTTTGTCTGGCTTCAGTTTGGAATTTCATAGCATCAGATGGGAGACTCCAGCCACTGAAGTGTTAAAGTTTATTCATAGCTTTTTTTTTTTTTTTTTTTTTTTTCCCTTTTCAATGCAGACTAGAAGCCTCAGGAATCTCCATCAAGCTGGGAGATCAAGGACTTTTCCTCCCAGTTTTAATGCTTGTTGGCAAGCAATTAGTTATTTGTATTACAGAGAAGACTTACAAAGATAGCATGTCTAGAAATGTAAGCAAGTATTTTGCCTTTGGGGGGGAAAATATTTTCTTCACCTTCCTTTCTTTATCTCCATTCTTGTTTACCCTGTCTTCCTGCTTTTGATGACTAAGAGAAAGAAAACTACATATGGAGTCTGAAGATCTTTAATTTGAGTTTTTTCCTTGTGCTGCTGCATCTGCTCCTCTTCCCCTTGCTTTCCCAATGTGCTGTGTTTCCATTTGTGGGTGTAAGTGTCTTTGCCTCTGATGCCAATGTCATTCTTCTTGTGGCAACCAGATTTTGTTTTACTGTATAGCTCTTACCAACATGTTTCCTGCATTCTGCTCGTTCTGTTGTGGAGTTTGTGCTGTCAAAGTCTAGAGACATAGATTGCTCTGCTTATACATGTATGGTTTTGTAAAATTGATTAAAGTCGAAGCTCAGAATGCCTTCCCTTTCCTGATGCAGAGCTGCTGGTTTTGTGTTTCACTGCAACATAGGTATGCATTGACCATCCTTGACCTCCATGATCCCCATGCACCCAGTATTCTCAGATTCCAATATAAAACATCTACAGGGAATTTTTTACAGCCACTAGCTGATTTTATTTTATTTTTTTTAGGTAGGTGAAAATTATGTATTAATTTGAAAGTATCTGTTTTTAAAGATACTGATGTGATAATAGTCCTGAAATTTAAGTGGTAGGGCAAAATGGTAGAATTTCTAATTTGCCTCTGATAAATCAGTAGAACCTCTAGAGAAGTAGCATTGCAATCACACGTTTAGCATATTCCTTTATTTTAAGTTAGCTACATTTAAAACACTCCGTATACACTTACAAAACTGGATTACAGGATGCAGGTTTAAAAATATTTCAGAGATGTTTCTTTTCATGCTTCAAAACCTTCTCAAGCCAAATACACACTTCTGAAACTAGATCTTGGTTTTCACTGGAAAAAAAAAAAAAAAAGAAAAAGAAAAATGTTTAATAGCACATATGGCATAATTTCATGTGACATCTGTTTTGTAACAAACAATATTTAGCTCACTTATTTGCTGAATGATACAGTACATACTGCAAACAAAAAGTCCAATGAACAGTTTTACATAGTTTGTAATATATCAATATTTATTGCAAAAGAATGCAAAACTTAAACATTTAAGCATGTTATTGATTGTAATATGCAAAACATTGATTACTACATGCTGCCAATGCAAAGAAAGTCTACTGAATGCCTTATGGGGTATGAAAATTAGGTAGATTTCTGAAAGAATAACTGATGTCCTCCCACTGGTGACATTTAGGCTTATGCCCCCTCAACCTAATTTGTGTCATCTTATAGGAGACAGCTGTCAATATATTTAGGATGGTTTAGCTCATAACAGCAGAAATGGTAAGAGACTATTGGCTTAATTGCACAGAGTGATTGATTCTAATGGAAACAACATTTAGGAACTCAAAATGCACTTTCTGTTGGCAGATCTAATAGAATATCATAATGAATTGGGGCATCGCAAATACTGCACTTTTTGCAAGGATTGCAAAAGGACAGTCATGGGTTTTTTTTATGTTGTTTATTTATTTATTTTTAAATTTGATTTTAACGTTTAAATTATTTACTTAAATAATAAAACCAAGCTAGCACAGAGACACTGTGGGAAAGAAACCAGAATATCAGAGTGATGCTGAAGCCACCTATGGGTACAGTAGTTGCCAAAGGGAGAAACGTTCAGGTGCTGTGGCTGCGGGTGCTGGAATGGAGGCACCTGTGGCCATTAGCAGCCGCGGCACCAGGATGGGAGGAGGCTCGTGGACACCACAAGGTGGGATGGTGGGTGCCCCAAGGGAGAACCCCTCTGAGGTGAGTCACGGACCCCAGTGGAGGGTTTCAGCGTGGCTTCCCCATGAACCCCGGAGACCTTCGGGGAGCATAGAGGCTGCTGCGGACACAGGCTGAAGGAAACCAGCGGGGCTGATGTGTGCCCAGATGGAGTTGCCAGAGGTGAACCTGCCCAGACATGAGGCAGGGCGGCCTGTGCTGGCTCCCTCTCCTCTGGTGCAGCAGCAAAAGCTCTGGAGTAGTTGCTCTGTGTTAACTCTTTTGTCCTCCGGGAGTTTTACACAATAACCTCTTGTCTTTATAGACTCAGTCAAACTACTCATGCATCTGCCTCTGGTCTGGGATTTCTTCTTTCTTTCTTTTCTTCTTCTTCTTCTTCTTTTTTTTTTTTTTTATTTTTATTTTTGTTTAAATAGAAATCCTGTTGCTTCCTTCTCCCCATTGTAAATTCTCAAGGATGTCTTACTTTTTCCTGACTGTCTGTATGGAAAGTCAGGATTGTAAATTCCTCTTAACTGAAAATGCTGTGCAGTTTGGCCAGAAGCCATTGACATTCTTCTATCTTTTCCTTTTCTACTCCTTTAAGATCTAGAAATGTGTTGGTTCTAAGGGGACTGATATGTGGTTACGGATAAATGTTTTTTTTTTTCCTTCCCCATAATTAGAAAGGTATGAAGAATCGGATGCAAGATTGAACAGTGTAAATCCTCCAAAATTAAAAACATTTCAGAACTGGAATAAATATTAATAAATTGGAGGCATAATGAAGTGCTGTAGATATGTAAGGAGAAAAGCAAGAAGGAAAGGAGGGAAGATTTTTATAGACCTTAATTACAGCAGGGTTGTTAGTAAATTTACTGAATTGTAAATGTAAAAGATTCGGATGGCCTGAGTAAAACCATGTATTTAAGCCTTCTAAATGAACATTTCTGTTTTTTGAGTAATTTGTACCATCTGTGTCAAAATTCTGAGCCTAAGAAGAAAAAGCAGTGGAACAAATGTTGGTTCCATAAAACAGTCCTAGTTCATTGTTGAAATTGTCACACATTAACATTGCAGGCCATCTGGGTAGACAAAAGACTCTAACCAGATTGCTAAGATGATTTTATTGGTCTGGTATTAATCAGAATGTGGCATAATATTTAAGCAGAAAAAATGATGAGGTGAAGTGGAGTGCCTTTAACTACCCTAACTGTGTGGTAGTTGCACAATAATCTTATTACACCATAGAGCACTGTGTTTCTAAGCAAAGATCCTGATTCTGAAATGTAAATAACAAACTATGTGATATTTCCAATTTATAGTTTAAAATAAAATATGAAACTTAAAGAAGTAATGACTGTTGGCATATTGCAATGCGGAGATTTAAAGGCCACAGCATGGTTATATTAAATTGCGGTATACCCACAATCATGTTGGAATTAACTATAATTTCTTTTTGTAACATTGTAAATCAGATTACACTTCATCTCAAAGAATCCAGAACTTGTGATTTACAATTGATTTTCTACATTTTGAATCTCTACACAATGCAGCAGCTTGCCCTCTCTCCAGGATCTAGAAATGAGGGTATGTATGTGCATGTATGTGTGTGTTATGTTTGTTCTCGAAAATCCTCCTCTGCTTTCTCTCCTTTTGGAGACAGCTGGCCAAGTCTCACTTTTTTTTAAGTTTCTCCACGATCTTGCCTCCTTCTAGTTTTTTTCCCCCCTCTGTCTGTGTCTCAAAAAGCCAGTAAGCATTTTTACTCCTCTCTCCCTCACTTTATCACCACTTTGAAAATCCTGTCCACCATTCTGTGCTGAATTTGACCTTTTAAATTCCCCGGCACGGCCTCTGAGCATACAGAGACACCTCCAAGCACCGTGGAAAACCTTGTCTGGTGAACATTTTACACTTTCTCCATTGCATTTGTTGTGAAAGTTAACCCTGCTGGTGCAAGGTGGAAGCGGTGAATTCATCATTAGGTCCGGGGGTGGCCGTGCCCTCCCTGTCTGTGCCTGGCAGTGCTGCCCACATTCTGCTCCATGCTGGGAGCTGTGCCGGGCTGCTTCAGCACGGTGCTGGGCTGCCAGCTGGGCTTTGGACAGGGACCTGAGCATTTCCTATTTGTAAAATAGTCCTGATCCTGATTATTACACTGAGTGCATTCTGTGAAAGCAGCTGTAGCACACTCCTGTGCCATTTTCATAGCACAATGTATAGGGTTGGATGGTTTCTGCTCTGTAGTTTCCTACCATGAAATTTTCTCCCTCAGATCCAGGTTGTTGGGAAGCAACAGTCACCCATACAAAACTTGTATGGAAAGAGGCTTAATTTTTCCAAAGTGTTTGGGTGGTTAAACAGGGAATCTGATGTCATTAAATAGCACAGATGCCGAATTAATTTAGCATTGTTTTGTTTTTTGACCTCTGTGTAAAATTATTAATCTGGGAGGAAGGTGAAATGGAGGAAAAAGGTAAACTGTGGAAGGGGGATGAAGACATGGGAGGGCTGCTGGGGAAGGAAGGGTTGTCCAGTAGGTGACACAGGAGGGTAGGGCAGTCAGGCAGAAAGGAGCAGAAGGCTGGAAGGGGACCAAGGAGTCTGAAACTGCAACACTGAGACATCAAGAAGCACCCCTAACAGAGGTAGGGATGAGAGGTAGCAAATGGTGTAGCCTTGGGCAAAATCTCTCCCCTTGGGGTAGATCTGGAATGGAGCAAAGCCAGGCCCTGCGAGGTACAGCAGGCTGAGCTCATTGCCTGGGCAGCAGCAGGCCCTGAGGACAGGTCCTGGTTAATGTCTTGGTATTTTCTGTTGGAATTATGTTGCTTGGGCTTCAGATGGGCTGGGAGGATGGGTGGCCCAAAGGCACTTGCAGCGTGCTTGTCTCTTGCTGACCACGATTCCCTGGAAATGCCTGACGGGTGAATGCTTGTTTGTGACAGACCAGCAGAGTGTTTGTCTGGAGATGGAGCGGTCTTCTGTGTGATAGAGAGAGCATTTCTAAGCAGGAGTACCTTGGGTAATCATGTTGCTTGATCTGCTGGCAATATGCTGCTTGGCATCAACTTTAAAGGGGATTTTCCAACTTCACCAGCAATTTTCTTTTCTCAGATCTCATTAATCTTACATTTGAATGTTTAGAAATGCTAAATACTGGCATGAAAAGATGACTGAAATCTTTGCTGTTTGACTAAAGGTTTTTCATGGTTTTGTCTATTTAATAAAAGATTTACCAGCCATTGCTGTGGAATTACGCAGTATAATTTAAATTATATCCAGTTAAAGAAAACTTTTAGGATTGTCAGTTAGCATCACAGTGCTGGCCTGGTCCTTGGTGACCAGGCAATGGTGAGAAGATGTTGCTGCAGCCATGCAAGCGTTGTGCTATCAGCTCCATATGAGTGAAATGTGGATTACAGTGCTGTTAACATAGCCAATTAAACATAGGAATAAACAAACTAGTTAAATCAATAACAGTAACCACTGTATTAGAGGGCTGGTGCTATGCTGTGGCTCAGTTTGCTCATCTGAGGACCACCCAAGAACGACGAGGGTGAAGCCAGGATGTTTTTTATGTCAAAAATGAGGATGAGAACCCTGAGCATGGTGCTGACCACACCTTCATGGCATGAAAAGCAGAAGTCATACTGTGGGTGGAGGATTATTTTCCTTCCCAGATTAAAAAAAAAAAAAAAAAAAAAAGTATCTTCTTTCTTCTCTTAAACTCCTTTTTTACTGTTACATTGGAAATGTGTTCTAGGTCTCATGGACTTTGTGGCTCTTTAGCTGCCATTGTTGTTTCTTGTGGCCAAGATGTGAGTCTGGAGGTGACCAATGAAGAGCATGGGCCATCTGAAAGGGAGATTTCATAGGGCACGCCTACATTAGCAACAGGATAAACAGGCTGCTGTTTCACAGAACAGCCAACTGACCTGAGTGCTCCCTGATCCCAAGCCTTGTACATGGCCGCCAGTCCCGCACACCTCTTTCATACTTGATGAAGGGATCGATCCCGCACTAAAATGTGTATTTCCTAAATCACTCACGACAGTAAATACTTACAAAATATGTCATTACCTTTAGTTCTGTCACACAATTTTGTGTTAGTTTCCAAAATGTTTTTATCATATATACTCTTCTTAATCTCCATTTCTAATGAATGCTAACCTTAGTTCCTTAGTTTTGAGTGTGCATTTCTTTATCCTGGAATCACTAAGACTCCTGTTTCTGCACCTTTACTGTAAATGACTGTTAGTCCATTTTTGTGATGGTTCAGTACGATGTTATCACCAGGACTTCTGCTTTCTGTTTCAGATCAGTATAAATGTCTTTATTTTTTTCCTGTCAAATGTAGAAACCAAATCTGTATTAAAGTTCTTGTCTGGATTTACAAATGAGAATAACCCTGAAATTAGAAGGTTGGAAGTCCTTTGAATTTTCCAGGTGTTAAAACTAATTTTTCTTCCTGGTCAGCCAGCTTAATCCTTTAGTCTTACAGGATTAAGTGCTACCTATAGCAGATCTCTTCCTGATGTCAAAAGATTTCTCTCGATGGCTAGTATCCTAAAGCCCAAAACCAGCAAAATCATTCCTCTGCAAAAAGTCAGCATTGCTTTATTGAAATCCCCATTTGAACAGTGAGGTGAAGCATCACTTCTTTATTTATCTCTTAAGACTACCTTCTTAATCACTACTCTATTTATCTCTATGACCACTTTCTTAATTGCCATAGGTTTGACAGTAACAAGAGCAATGGGTATTTTCCATCTGAGAAACAAAGCAGTGATGAGATTTCCTCTTGATTCTTCATCTGAATACATTTAAAAATACAAAATAGAAAATAATAATCTTGTTTATTTTTTTCAGTAGTGATTAAAAGAAGTCTTCCTTTAAACAAGTGAAGAAGGAATTATTTGAAATATATTGGGGGAGCTCTTTTCAACAGACTAGACATTTCTTTTTGTGATGTATAAGACACCTGTAAGGAGGCCGCTTTAATAGTGTGTTGGATTTTGTCCATAGTTATTCAATTATAATGCCCTTTAAAAGCAGCTTGGTGGAAAACAATGGGGGGGAAACAAAACAAAACAAAGAGCTCTGTGTCCAAAGCCAGCTGGGAGGTGGTGAATACTGTGTCTGCAGTGGTGGCCTGCATTATGGGAATACCTTGAGTAAGTCCTACATTGGCTGTAAAGAAACTCACCCTGTTTTCAGTAGCTCTTTCACAAGCATAGTGGCCCAGCAGGCATTTTGATGTTGATATCTGAGCTACTGTGATTCCAGCTAGTGCCAGGTATGTCCATCCAAACTGCCTTACTCCTCCGCATAATAGCTGTGCTGAGATCCAGGCTGTGGTCCACTCTGTACCAGGCTGGACATTGACCTTCTGGCACTGTATTAAAAAGTTATAATGAACTATTTGAGCACTACAGTCCAAGAGGTTAAAGGCAAGGAGACAAAAACGCAGGTAAGGGAATTAAAATAGCTTTTTTTTTTTTTTTTTTTGGTGAAACTGAAGGCCAGCTCAGTCCTGCTGCCCAATCTGTTGTGAGGCTGTACATCACCAGCCTCATTGCTGAGATGCTTCCCATGCTTTTGGTGGTGCAGGTTGTATTAAGCCCTAGACCAGACGTCTGTGCCAAGCGAGCATTGCAGGTGGACCACAGCCTTGGCCTGCATTTCTTCTCTCCCTGATTTTTGTTCCTTGGATGTTGCAGGATTGGGCTCTGCAAATTAGAAAATGAATGAAGAGCTCGATTAGAGCTTTAAATGGGATTCTTGAGACTTTTGTTTGTACCTGAGGCAGTGCTGTGTATGCTGAAATTAAACAGCAACCACTTTTGGCGTGCTTCCTCTGTTCATATAATCTCTCTAGCAGACTGTTTTCTTACTGTAGTTTTCACTCTTGTGTATGCATTTATTTATATTCAGAAACACCATGTGTGCATGCAGTTCTGGGGAGTAGTGCACAGCCACACGTTCAGCCGGTGTATGCTGTGGGTCATTCTGCCCCACCAAGGCATGGAGGGAATTTGGGTTTACTGGCTGCCCTGATCCCATCCCGTTTTGGTTAGTGCTGCTGTACTCTGGGGCCTTTATGGGAGCTTACTGACCCGCTTATGGGTGCTGTGGCCCATCCTGGACGTGATCAAGGACTGTATGAAGTCCTGATGAGGTTCTCTGATGTCTCCTCCTGGTGTACAACCTTACTGCTCCTGAGGAGCCAGACCAAACTACCTGCAGGTGCAGGCAATCCTTCTCCTTCCAAACAGGTCATCTCCATCTCCTCAGAGCACGCACTTTAAAGATCATGTGTGATCTGCACTATGCCAGCATTTAGATGCACAGTGTTTTGGAACAGAGAACTCGGGGAAAAATAATAAAATGAGGGCTAAGAGGGAAAGAGGAACAATAGGGAAAGAAGAGTGTTTTGGAGACTGGCACTCATAGAGAAGAGGAAAAATTTCTGGGAAACTCAGGCTGAAATACAAGTTGGAAGATGGGAGATGTTCTGACTGAAAGAAAACCAGAGGTTAAATGCAGCCGTGCTATGATTTCTGGTGTGTTTTGTTCGGAGTCTGAAGCCTGTGTGTGGAATGTTTCTGCTCAAAGGGAATGCAAACATTGTCCTGAGCTCTGCCTCTAGGCTGTGTGCTTTGGTCTTTGTGGATTGTATTTAACATTGGGCAGTGGCATTGCTGCTGCTTTGTCAGGCTGTCAAGACCACTGAGAAATGCAAGCCAACTCAGCTTTAAGTGTATTCCTCTGTTTTGTTTTGCTTTTTCCTTTTTGCTGTACACCCTACAACAGTAAAAACCAACTTTTGCCCACGACTATTGCTTTGCAAAAAGGCATGATGAAGAGTTTAAAGATTTCTGTAAGTTTGAAATTATCTCTACATTGGCTCCTTTTAAGATTCCTGACAATTGCTGTTAATCTTTAGTCCAGGGAAGAAGGCTTTTTCCACACCATATGAACTAGACCACATTTATCTGCTGCCTGTTGTCCTTCATGGGACACGAAGCACATTCTGTTGAGTGATGGATTGTCTCCGGATGCATTGTGGCCAGAGCATGTTGGCATGTACACACCCTTGCCAAAGTTCTCCTCCATACCCACGTTTAGCTGACGTCCTTATTTGCAGCATATTTTGCTATTGTATTTCCACTGCACTTAGTGTGCATTTTCATATTCCCATTTCACTGGCTCCATGAACGTTGCTAGGCTGGAGATCAGCTTCTTGTGCAATGTGCTCAGTGAAGTCTCTTTCTCAACCGTGAATCAGTGCAAATGTGAGCCATTAGAGCCTGTGATTGACTCCAGACTAAGGCTTTACTCTCAAACAGTTTATGCACTATTGAAGGCTAGTTTTTTGTTCTTTGATGCTTGTGTTTTGTAAGAGCTTCCTGGCAACATCAGTAATGCAAAGTCAACTCTTTATTATTTTATTTCTAATAAAGAAGGTATTTTTGTGGCCAGAGAGTTGAAAACCTCAAGCTCTGCCGTTTCAGGAAAAGGTTCTACCAACCTACTGTATTTTAGGGTGTGGAAATATTGCCAGGGTGTGGTCTGCTCTCTGGTCTTTTCCTTTGAAGATCTGAAGCTACATAGTGCTGACAGCATGTGATCAAGGTGTTTGTGTTAATGCAGCTGCTCTTGTGAATGGCAGCGTATTTATTCTAACCCACAAATGGAATATAGCTTCTGAAACAATCACATGATGCAATTTCTATGAGTAATACACAAATGGATGAGGAGATGAGTAGGACTTTACAATGGAGAGTGTTAAAGCTTACTTCAGTGGGATCAAAATGCTTGCAGACTTTAATTGAAATGTGTCAATTTAAAAAATATCATTTTCCCTTTCCTAGCATTGAAAATCAACTTAGATATTTATGTCCTGAAACAGATGACTTCTAAGCAATTACAGCAAACAAAAGTATTTGCAAGTTTTATTTTCTTCAGTTGTGTTTGCTGCTTCTTGACTAATTTTATCCATCAAGACTTCTTTATGGCTCTGTCTTCTTGTGTCTTGTCTACTCAGCTGAGTTAAAATTAAAGCATAGCGTGAAATGTTTATTTAATCATGGTGACGTTCTTAAAAACTTGTGTGGTTTCTTGTATCGCTAGAAAAGAACCTTCAAAACTTCCAGAACTTCTTAAAATGCATTCCTTGACACTGATAATTGATGAAGATATACTAAATAGTGAAGCAGCATTTAGTATGTATTTGAATAATTAGAAATTTAGATGAAATTCTCCCAGTGTGTCAAATATGCTTAACTTTGATTTTTTTTTTTTTTTTTTAAGAAAAAGTCTCTTATAAAATAATCAGATCTTTTGCACAAGAATATTTCTACCTGATTTAAATTCTGGGAGTACAACAGCTTTGACTATAATATTTTTAGTGAGAAGAAGAAAAAACTATTTAGTGTTCAATTCAATACTTTCTATATAAAGTATAAAAGAATGTTAATGGAAAGTAAAATGAAATCCAACAGTGGAATTCACACAGCTTGGTTAATCACACAACTATTAATTCATGCAAGTCCTCTGACCAGAAGACAAGAGTTCTCCTCCTTGATTCTCTGTAGACTTGCCCCATTGCTATAGCAAAGACTGAACAAAGGCGATAATCTCAGGCTGTTCCCTGATATGATAAAATTTGCCAGATAAGAATATAATTGACTCTAGGTTCTCTCCTTAGCTCTTAATATACATAACTTCTTCATAGTGTTTGTGAGAATCACTGATCATGGGAGAGCAAACAAAGTGTTAATTTTCCAGAAAGAACTCAGTTCTGCCCAGTGGTGAATAATGCTGCCCAGATTTGGAAATGGACTTATTTATGTGATTAAAGTTAAGCTTAATCTCATTGATCTGTAACATCAATAACGGTTCGTTAGTCCAGAGCTGCAGTTGGTGTTGCAAACACAGAAGAGAGGTGACTGGGGTCTGTGTCTTGATGCTGCCCACCAGGTTTCTTGTGGACTGGGAGGTGGAAAAAGCAAAGGGTTCCTGTGGGGCTTCTAAATTCTTAACTGCTGTTGGTATTTCCATTTTGAGTTGTCATTGCTTAAGTTCTGAGTGAAATTTTGGTCACTAATGTTTGTAAGAAATACAGATTTGGGTGGAAACTCTTTCAAGGGAGGGGACACAAGCTAGGAATAATCTGACGAGCAGCATGCTAGGTGAGAGAATATGAAACTAGAAAAATTACAAATGAAAGATAAAAATTCCAAGGCTGTATGTTTGCGGTGTGAGACAAATAACAATCAATAGCATGCACTTGTAGCCCGTTGTAACTTGGGAAATAAATAGGAATATAATGGTGCCCTCTAGACCTGGTGCTTCTGCTTGTGTGCACATGTCCTTTGCATACTTGGAAATATAAATGCCATGGCACCAATATCTAATAACATTTGAGCGCAAGTTCATGTGAACTGCTTAGATGTGGGGCATAAAACTGACATATGCTACTGAAAAGCTAATTTTATCTTCCTGGGGCTATTTTTGAGGCCTTTTCATTTCTGAAGTATTTCTTCTGTAGAATACCCTTTGTCTGTCCTTAAAATGCACTGGAGAGGCAAGCAAATTGTCTAGGATGCTCATCTTTTGGTTTTCTATTGCAATTGCTCTCCTTCAGCTGAGAATTAGCTCTTTCCAAATGCTTTTGTTCATTTGTTTTTGTTTTGTTTTGTTTTTCCTTTTCAGAAGTGTGTATTATCACCCACCATCATCTTTCATAGCTTTGCTGGGAAAATCTTTATTCCCAAATAATCTTTACTCACCAAGTGCTGTTGTCCACTAAAAGCACAGGCATTTTTTACACCATTTTAGATAATAGACTGAGGGTTTTTTTTTAAAAAAAAAAAAACAAAAAAAAAAAACAACTATTCACATAGTAGCTTTCATCATCAATAGAATTGCAGTGGTTTATTTGAACAGAAATCAGCTTTAATATCTTGTAGCACAACTTCAAACAAAGCCACTCTTGGTCAGCCTTAGGACTGATGGTGACATGAGAAAGGTACCATTGCCTGCCCACCTTTAATGTTAACAGAATTAAATAAGCCTGGTTTTGTTCCTTGATCTTCAGTTAAAATAAAAACAAAAACAGAACTGTTATAAGCATTAATATCTATTGTTAAACATGAAGGGGGATGGGAATCCCTAGAAGGCTTGAAGGTTTATTTTGGGTGGGAGGAAGGATAAGAAAGCCCTGGGGAAGAAACTACATTGACTTTTGTGATGAGTTGCATTCTAGTCAAATAGATCTCAATATCCTAAAGCAAATTTCTGGATTGAGGGATAATTTTTGGTCTTGTTGACACTACATTTGAGAATGTGTAGTGTCAAAAATACATTTTTTTTTTCCTTTTAATCACCAAACTACCACTAATAAACTCACCTGATTATTGGTACCATTTTTCGTGAAGGCAGTTTAGAATGGAAAATAACAAAGGAGTAAAACAGTGCCTAAAAGGTGACATGAGTGCCAAAATTATATGGAGATAAGAGACATTAGACCAATCCTCAAATGGACAAACTAAACAAAATTACTTGGTTCCGAAGTTTTCTCACAAAGGTACGGGCAAATGCAAACTGACCATTTTAACCCAAGACTTTGACACAGGTTTGTAAAACTTTCTGTCTCCTCTGAGGTTAGTCATCAGGAGGTAGGCACAGCTTGGTCTACTGGTGATGAAAATATACTGGAATTTAATTTGAACAGGAGTGCTCAAATAGACAAGTGGCATGTGAGGCTTGATAGTTGTATTGGGTTAAAAGAAAAAAAAAAAACATGCAGGTACTCCAAGGGAAGTTAAAGCTGTACTTTATTCCCCTGCTTGCCAGCTGGTGAGTGATAGGCTGAGGAATGCAGCGTCATCCATTTCTTTTGTGGTCTTGGTTACAGTAGAGCATATGCAATGTGCAGCAAAACAGCAAACATTTCCTGCTTTGTCTTCCTGGCAGTTTTCTGAATTTGGTATTTTGGAATTAAAATGAAATAGCGTGAATCAACATAGAGCTCACAGAACACCTTTTTCCTTGATCCTCTGATGAGCATTTTTAGGAAAAAAACTACTGAAATATGCATCATAATCAATCTGATGAACAACCAATGGAGAAGGCTTTTAAATATTTAAGGATCTCTGTTGTAGAGAATAGCACAGTTTTTTTAAATGAGACTGCAGCCTCCTATAGACTGTCAGAAAAGTCCTCCATATAAGGCTTTCGTGCCAGAAGGCTTAAAATACCTGACCCTGTCTAGCCTTGTTGGTGCCTTATTCCAGCTCCCAGGCACTGACCGTAGCATGTCCCTCTCTGCCGGCAGGGCTGCTCCTGGTGGCACTCACAGCCCCCATGCATCTGCCTTGGTTGCCTTTGGTGGCACATCTTTCCCTCGGTACCCTCGCTCCTCCCACTCACAAAGGACACCTTCCTGGGCATCGCCTGCAGGCCAGGAGCAGCCTGGGGTCTTGTGCCCATCTGTGGCTCCACAAAGTCCCAGTATCACAGGGTAACCCAGTTTTTAAACACCATCAATAATTAATCTTAACTTACTTTCTCAACAGAGTAGCTTTGTAAATAGCAATTCGTCTTTATAGGAAGTGGTTTTTGCAAGGTGAAGGCTTCAGTAAGGTAATATGTTTGGGTGATGCTTCAGTAAAGAGGTTTTCTGGAGATCTGTGATTTACCTGTTACTAACATTATGCTGTTTAACAAGCAGCACGTAAGAACAATAATAGTAATCTTAGTTAGAATGGGTTTGATGAAAGTACACTTTAATTCACCAATTATGACAGCTAAAAGACATCTTTACATTCAGTGTTAAAATCACTGTATCTGTATTTCTACCTAACTCTTCCTGCTGCAGAACTCTTTCCTAACATGTTTTTAGTCATGTTATGCAAATGCCTGTTTAAATTACTAGGAGTATTTGTTTTCTATTTCTGCCCTGTAAAACATAATTTTAATACAAGTTATTTGTGAAATGCACATTGAAAAAGGAAATAAGGTTTCAGATGGCATTTCTATGATAATTTTACTGCAAATGTTGACCATGTTTTTGTATTTGTCTGTAAAAGCAATGCAGGCTGTACATGAGGCATATTTCAAAGGTCTAATATTGTATGTGACTAAATTAGTGAGGTGGCACTGGCTTCCCTTTGAACAGTTAGTCTAGCACTAATCATACACAGCAAAATAGATCACCGCGGTGCTCGTCTTGTGGGGAGCTGGCACGCTGCACCGTGCAGGCTGCACACCCTCTGCTCGCCCTCCCTCCCCAGCTGGGGTTTGGGGGGGCAGTGCCAAGAGTTGGTGCTTGCCCTGCAGTGGATGGGAGCAGAGGGCTGGGAGGCCCAGCCTGCAGAGCACAGCCTCGTTGCGGTGTAGTGCCTGTAAATAGGGGCAGCGAATGCACAAGCGAGGCACCGAGGTGAAGGGAGCGCTTCCACCAGTGCACAGGGAGGGGGAAACTTGGGGCAGCTCATGGGGTCTGAAGTGTTGTAGCCCCTAGGAGAGGGCCTGGTGAATCCCAGCCGGATCCTCAGGCTGCCTCGTTAAATGCAAAGCTGCAATTAAAATCACACTTTCTGTTTTAGATTGATTTGTTTAATAAACAAAGGTTGGTTGCATTTAAAAAATGTATGCACAAGTTTGCTGCATGTGGGGAGAATAACGGATATTGCTGGCAAGAGATTGCTCTTAATAAGGATCTACATTTCACTGACATGCTGTATTTTTACTTGGCTTGATCCTCAGCCTCTAAATCCAAATGGAAATTTCTGAAACAAAAAATATTTTGGGAGGCAGGATCCTGTTGTTTGTCTCAGTTGCACTTTTCAATCAAATGACTTGTACAAGGCTGAAGTTTGACAAACCTGCTGTAGTGTCACGAAGAAAGAGCTTCCTCATAAAATCAAAAACATATAGCAGATGCATGTTTTATTGAACATAGCTAAAAATAGTGCTTTAAACCCCTACTCTGTCTGTAATGCTCTTTAAGTATCTTTTCAATGTTGCCTTCATTATTAAGTCTCTGAGCCTTGGAAATAATTTTGTGATTCTTTCTATTCCACAGATCTTTTTCAAGACACTTGATGTTTGTTTTCTATTTTGCATGCCTGTATGCGCAGTTAGTTGTCAGTCAGCGATGACTGTTCAGTCGTGTCGGACAAGATCCTAAGACTGTGTCCTTAAGCAAATTCCAGACAGGGGATAATGAACGTGTTTTGAGAGGCAAATTCTTTAAGGATCTCAACAGAAATTAGGAGGATGTATTTTGCTTCTTGGTGACTCCCAGCCCAAGTCAGGGTGAGGGCAGGGGAGCTCCCTTGGCCTTTCACCTTCCCCACCGTTGTCCCTGTGCTGAGCACCCAGACCTGTGCCCCTTCCAGCTTCTTGCTGTCACCTACCTGCAAATGAAGCCAAAAGGCAGGACGCGGTAGGGCCGCTGAGTTTGCAGACGTAAGGGAGTCAAATGGGCGCCAAGGAAGTGAGGAGTGGGACGTGATGTAAGCCAGCTAGGAGAAAATGCATAGCTGAGATTCTATTGGGGAAAATAGACAACTGAATAAACACTTCTGTACGATCAAATATGTTATTGGTCTTGCATGATGTTGCAAATAGCAGTTGCTGAAACATGGCACACAAGCTACACGTTTATGATGTTGTTGCTTGAAATGCAGCTAAAAATGGCAGATAATTGGGTTTAAGGGATTGAGCTCAAATACTGAATTTACTCTGCCTTTCTGAAATCTTCCTGTCCTTCTGTTACTGGAAAAGACACCAAGCGTGCATTGTTCTTTTCTTTTTAAATCCATTTTAATATCACCAGTGACACAAGTCTTGTTTCTCTTGTTGAGTTCTCCATCAGGCTGATTGGTGAGAGCTTTCAGCACCCATTTCTGGCATTTGCGTTCAGCCATGCATTTACTTTGTGTTGCTTACTTTACTTCTAGCCTTGCAATTGAATAAACACTGGCACCTCCTAGAAAAAACCGACCTACCTATGCAGACAAAAGTAAAGGGGCTGAATATAAAAATTGCTTATTTTGGGTAACTTGCAAATAAAAAAAGCTTTGCTGTTTTTTTTTTTGTGTGTGTGTGTGTTTGTTTTTCTTTATTTGTTTGTTTTTCTTTATTTGTTTGTTTTTCTTTATTTGTTTGTTTTTTGAGAGAGAGTAAAATGGAAACAGTTATCTTGTAAAATAAATAAATAAATAAAATGGCTAAAACAGGAGCTGGGAGGTTTGTAAGAACAGGCAGGGTGAGAGCAGTTCTTATTTAGCTTGTATAGATTGCAGCCATTCATCCTGGGAGGGTTTTCAGGTGTGCTGAAGCCTGCCAGATGCCTTGCCTTCAAGCTTCTAGGGTTTCTCAGCGAAGTGTCCTTGGACAACGTGAAGACCCTTGTCCTCATTCAGGGCTGTGTACATGCTAAATCAAAAATCTTAACTGTTACATTAGCTATGTGAATGAATCAAAACATGTATATCAAGACACATTAGCTGGCAAATACTTCGTTGTTGAGCTAGAGCGTTGAAAGTAAATGGCACATCTCACCAAAACCTGAGTCTTGGCTTGAAGTGAGTTTTGAGCCACTCTATCCTTGCCAGTCATTTTGATTAGAAACATGCAGTCATAGGAGTCTGCTCGAGAAGTGCATGCAGCAGCATGGTGCTGTTGCCTTTGTGCTGCAGGATGGGCCAATGCCACAAAATTTGGAAGTGCTGTCTTTCTTTGCATCTCGTGGGCTGGATGAACGGAGCCCCAAATCCTCGACTCTCCTAAGAGCGGGTGATATATTAAGACAAGAGTGTATTATGCAGTAAGACATTAACAATGAATCTGAAAAGGTATTGTGAATGTTAAAATTTCACTGACTAAAATATACTGAGGTTAAAATACAGGGTAACTTTACAAATCACTATTAATTTCTTTGGCTTTCATTGCAATAACATTGATTTAATTCATTAGATTCCTTTCTGAATCTATATTTCAGTTTTAGAGTTGTCAGTTTCTGTTAATGACAATTTTGCCCATCTGTTCTAACGTGAAAATGAGGCTTCATGCAGTAGACATGATAGATCTCTAATAGTTGAAGAAGTAAGAATCTTAAAGGTATTTCATTTGGATTATATCCACTTTGATGCAATTCACCCTTGAAATTAAGCCTAGTACTAAAAACTTTTATCTGTATAATCAAAAAACAAAAATGTCATATCTTGTCATTTAGGCCACTGTCTATTTCATAATTTACAGCAAAAATTTCAAAACATTCCCACTCATTCTCTCTCTAATGACAGAGCCATAATTTTGGGTGTCAGCATATCAGAATTCCACTGGATGTGATTAGAATAAGAATTAGTTTCTTTAATTTGGCCATTCAAACGGTAATATTACTACAGTAAGTCATTCTCCTGAACCAGTCAGTGCTGCCGAGCTAGGTTACAACTTAGGTTTCAATCCAGGTTTAAAACTTCAGTTCCTTGCACAGGTCAATCTTCTGAAGGGGTAATTTTTCAAAGCAGTGTGTGAGTCTTAAGCACACAAATCCAGTTAGCAAATAACAAGATTATGTTCTGTGCACTGCTTTGAAAATTTACCCCTAATATCACAGAGATAGCAGCACAGCTATTGCACACACAGCACACGAGGTATAATTTAAATTGTTTTTAGTAAGCAGTTGCCTGCATTTGTGTAATGCAATGTTATTCTGGGGGAAAATGCTCAGCTAATTATTCAGTATAGAAAAATAAGCACATCCATTAAAGGCTAGGCTACATATTAATGCATGACCTTTGCAACCATAGTGTTTTATGTGCAAACCTTCCAGAAAATTTTGGATCCATTAAATATACATATGGAATTGGATATTGCCTTTATCACCTAACGTTACCAAATGCACACTGTCTCAAACTCAGCAAATGCAGTGTTGCTTTGTAAAAGAGGTGATAGTTCCTACAGTGTGCTGCGTTTCTGCTTTTTATTTCAGACTTCTCTTGAAATTCAGAGTACAGCCAGGAAAATCGTACCAAACAAGCTCCTACAGGACAGGATTTCTAATTTCTAAATACAAACTATTGAAAATTTAGCTTTTCAAGTGTTATACTTCTAACAAATTAAAAATCAACAAAAATATTATGCTTCTATGTTACCTGTTCAAGTGTATAGAATGTACAAAAACTTTAATCAAATACTCAGGTTTGCTCAGTTTTAAATTGTGTTAGTTTAATAGTTTCTATTCTGCTGTTTATATTAATGACATATTCCCATCTAAATATATTGCACTGCTGAAAAGCCATCAAAACATTTCTAAGGTTGAATGAGTGCAGTTGCATTCATGATTTTTTAATAAAATGATCTCTTTCTATTGAACTGCCTCTTTTTTTAACAGAGATTGAGATTGTATAATATATATATACATAGTTATAGGAGCATTATAAACACAAACTGCAGCTTCATTTACTGTCTGAATATTTGATTTCAGTTCATAGCTACACAGTGGGCTGAGAAATGTGAGTTACTGTACATAAAGTATGAGGGTAAAAGAAAG
Source organism: Alectura lathami (assembly GCA_013399715.1). Taxonomy (NCBI): domain Eukaryota; kingdom Metazoa; phylum Chordata; class Aves; order Galliformes; family Megapodiidae; genus Alectura; species Alectura lathami. The sequence goes on from VXAV01006235.1 coordinate 28,821, forward strand.
AAGGATAAAAAATGAGACATGACATTGATTGTGTTTTTTTTGCATATTGATTAAAAGTCTTATTGTTTGAAGAAGCAACCAATAATTTGCTAATAGTGATTTCCCAAGAACTGATTTTTCTAAAAGCGATTTTCATCTATTCTCCTTTTCCTCTTTTACAGGCCAGTTTACGTTCTCCATTTCCTTATTCCAGCCTCTTTTGAAGGCATTTAATATTTGTAGTACACATATAAAAGCAGTTTGATATTGGCTAAATTTGGGCATATTCCGTGTTATGAATATGAACATCTGCAATGGAATTAAAAGCGGCATTCACCAAAATCCAAGTGCAAAGTATCCCAGTTAAGCAAACAATTCTGAATGCATAATTTAGTTGCCATATTTTGTTTCTTTTCTCCGTGTGGAATGTTTACGAAAATCTCAGATTTATTAGGTATTTAGAATTTTCCTTTAATTTCTTACTGCGTTTCCTCTCTGTGCCTTTTGTGCCTGTAGTTAATCTGAACATGGACAGGTCCCATGTCATTTTAGTTTGTTTCTGTTTGTGACTTAGTTTGATGGCTAGCCAGTCTGTCAGGGATTTCAAATATTCAAAATAGAGCTGAAATACAAGAACCTGCCATAGTTGTTTGAGTTTAAAATACATTTTCCTGTTAGTGAGCTGAGCCATTCAAATACTGGGGCACCAAATAGCCCTAAATAGTACCTGTTAAACTCCAGTGCCTGTGGATCCCCTCAAACTCTTTCTCTCTCTGAGAGGGCTAATTCTCTGATTATATCTATTTTATCTGGTGGATTTTCAGGGATGAAAAACATGAGAAAATCAGGTGAGACCCCTTTCCTGAGTTGGTGATGGACCAAAATTTGTGCATAATGCTGCTAGACAAAAGTCAAACCCAAATATTCTGATCATGACTGAGCTGAGAAGAGTATGGTAAAGACATGCTGTGGAAAGCAAGGGCTGATGCAATCACATATCTGTGTCCTTGTCTTCCCTAGAAGTTCGTAATTCAAGAAACCAGTTCTGAATAAATTCAGCAGAGGAGGGCTGGGTCAAGACCAAAGTTGCTAGAGGCCTTGAAAAAATTAGCGCCTGGATAGAGAGATCCTGTTAAGTGCTGCTGGTGTTTTGAGCAGAACACAGATTGTTTTTGTCAGGGACACCTGGCCCAGCAAGGTGCACGAGCTGTCCCATCACTGGTGGCTGGAGTGAAGTGTCAGACGAGTATAGACTCTACCCAGTGCTTGGTGTTACGCCAGTCATCTGGTTCTCTTAAAAAATAAGCTGCTGAAGAAAGCCTTTCATTCTGGGAAACAGAGGGGTTGTGGTTTTGACACACTGAGGGCTTCAGTAGGAATACCAGTTTTTAGATGGCTGCAGTATATTGCATGACTAGTTCATCAACTTTAAAGTGATATTACCAAGTCATCTTAGTTTTTATGCTTGAAACCATCATATTCATAGATAAGTTGTTCTTACAAAACAGGTCAATTAAGGTAAACATGCATAAAATTTAAAAATAAGGTTTGTAATTATTTTCTTAACAAATTTGATCTGTTTAGAAATTGAGATCTGTTTAGAAGCAAAATGAGAAAGATTAATTATGGTGTGAATTATTTTATTTCATTGCAGAATTCCAGCTTTGTCCCATTGCACATGAAGAGCATATCCAGGTTGTCTAACTGTCCAGGCATCTCTCTGACTTCCTTCTCTACCAAAAAGTACCACCTAAAGGCAATCCTCCATCAGCTGGTTACGTAGACTAAACAGATGCTACAACTGTCCTTCTCCAGGGTGAGCTTCTATGTACATGCAAACATGAAGAACAGAGGTTTGTCAGGTAAATTAAAAGAAAAATAAGTGGCAGTATTCCCATAGATTACTGATTGTCTGCTGTTTCTTTCTGAATTAAGAACATGATATCTGAAAGGCAGTAAGAGCTGTGTGATAGTTGCTAATACTCATTATGTTCACAAGTTTAAGGAAAACTTTCAAAAATCTACCCACAAGCCAACAGCAAGGCTTTTTGTCAGAATGCGGATTGAATATGGTAATCTGATCCATCTTTCTAATAGTGCTGGTAAACAGGCTGATCTAATCAGATACAAATGCTAATATATATAAAATCTTTACCCATTTAAAAATAATAAATAAAATATTTTGCTCCAATTAATTCTGATTGTGCTAGTAGAACATACAATCAACAATGTTATGCAAATAGTTATTTGTGCAGATGAAATCAATAACTTATTTTCTTTTGTAATATACAGAATATAAAAAAAAAAAGTTATTATTAATTGCTTATAAAACCAAATCTTTGTGCAGGAAGCCTGCAGGTATTAATCTCATTATCAAGACTTTCGTTCAAAGTCTGTATGGCCATTATTGTTCATGATTCGACCACTCAAGAAATCTTGCCATAGACTCCTATTTTGAAAGTATTTATTGGAAGCTGAATGAAATTAGTTCTTTATGAGCTAAGTAATTGTAAAGTTACATTATCCTGTGGAAAGAGATAACTGATAAAATCTGACAATTTCAATTTTAAAACGGCTGTGCCTTGCTACACTGAAGTCATGATAACCCTCATATTTATAAATCTATAGCTTACCAGCTACACATACATAGTCATGAAGTATCAGTTATGCTTACTGATAAAATTACTTTAAATATTGACTATAAAGTAACCTGTGTTAACAAAAAGTATATTGCTTGCTCATGCGCACGGCATTGTTTGCTTCATTTGTATTCCTGTATCTCTAATTCCTTTCTCATTTTTTTTGTATTCTCTTGAACACCCACTGTTCAGCTGGGTGCACTCAGTAGGTGGGAGAAGCATCACTAACCCAGCTGGGATGGGCCGGTGGCAGTGGGTGCAGGCAGGGAGCACAGCCATGGAGGTGGTTGGGGCCACCACGGAGGAACAAGCACATTTTGGTAAGGCATTGTGCACCTTGCCTCCATGTCCAGCAGGGCTTCAATGCTGACTTTAACTGGATGAGGAGAAATGGACAGCCCAAGGCAGAAATACAAGCAGCTAGTGCTGCTCACTGCTCTCCTCTGGTCATAGCTGGCCCTCGGAGGGCTTGCATTTAGTGAGGACCTGTTGTGGCTACAGTTTCTCACAGTCTTTGAGAGAAAGTGGACTCTTCTCTGTCACTGGGCGTGTGTCCCCGGCACCCAAGAGGACGTCCCCATGGTGTCACCATCTCTTTGAAGCGTACAGTTACCTTGCTGCCCCCTTCCCTTACACCTGTAGGAACTAATGGGGCACATATTGCACCCCAGAAAAGGGCCAGTGGCTCCGCAGCCATCAGGTATTTCCTTCTCTGGGGGAGGTATTGAGCTCCTTTACCCTCACATGTGGTTCTGGGTAGGCAGTGCTGGTCCTGTGCCTACTCAGCTGTTTTTAAGGTCAGGCCTGCTGCTATCAAAGCAGCCCTGAACTTCATCTTCAGAATGGTTTCCACTTTACTCTCAATCAAACTGTGTACAAAAGCATGATGCTTCCGTAGCTTTCTTCCATGTTGTTTTCAGAGAGAGATAAACATATCTGGAGTACAATTGTCATAACTTCCATTCACAATAAGAGTATCTAATTTCCAGGATGTGTTCTGTGGCAGTGAAGACGAACTACTGTGTTAAACAGAAAAAAAGAAGCCCAAATCCTCAGGACAACCACAGCACCTTGCAAAGCAATTAACTGTGTTCTGAAGGTCTTTTTGTTTGTTTGTTTGTTTTTCAAATCCATCCATTTCCAAAGTTTGTCATGAATCACAGCAGATAGTCTAAAGTATCATAAAACATCCAGCAGATCAGAAGCAGCAATTTCATAAAAATATTGCGTGTCTGTTTTCCTGCATGTATCCACAGGACAGCTGGGCCTATTTTGGCTTTTGTAGAAAAACATAGCATCCCAGAGTCATAACTCCTTGTTATGCATGGGGATTCATTCATGTAATTTTTTGCAAATGCAGATATTAACAAGCATTGCCAATGCAGTTGGCATTACAGGTTCCTTCTGCCTTGATTGCAGCCTTAGGAAGAGGCTGGGTCAGCTCTTATCTATGGGACAAGTGAGAAACTTCACGGTTTCACTGCCAGTTCTAAAAATATAAAGAAATAGATACAGAAATCTCCTTGGTTTATAGAATCTTTTGTCAATTAGCTGTGCTGGGGTGTGGTTAACACAAACTAATCATACTCTGGAGTGCTAAAATGTACATGGTGCAGCAGAGTGCCTCGCGTCTCCTGGGGTGTGATTATTTAATGATAATGATGCCCCCTGCAGAGGCACCTTATTGCTCTTTTGCAAAAACAATCTTTATTGAGGGGAATTAATTGCATTGTTGTTGATAGCAAGAAATAAGTTAATATTTTGAAATGATCTTTCTGGTTTGCACAGCTTAAAGGGATGTTCGCGCAATTATGTCAAATAAATGACCTGCTTTGAAAGTTTCTCCATATATTAGGTCTGGATTCCAAAACCACTCTGGAGATGCGTGTTCTCTGAAGATTTGATTTCACTGGGAGTCTTGAAACGCTGAGAAGAGTTAATCTCTCTGTTCCATGGATACCTTGTATTGCTGCCTAAAAATTGATCTCTTCAGGGTCACTGACTGTGTTTTCTAGTTAGAGGCAAATTTGCAGTTATACTGGATTCCCACAGCATATTTACTCTATGCAAAGTATCTGAGAGCAACTTTTATGGTAGGGTTTTTAATTAGTGCGATGTATAAAAGCAGCAAAGTTAATAAGGATGAAATTTGCTGGTGTGCTGACTTCTATGGAAGGCAATTGCTTTAGAGTCATGGTCATAGCCTCGTCTTAAATATCCATCTGTATTATTGCCCTGGTGCTACATAGATTTTGGAAGATGCAGCTAACAGTTCACAAATGAAAAAGACACAAACAGCAACATACACTTTACATACTCCTATCCTACCCGCTAATTTATCTCCAGAATAATCGCTAATTTACTTATCTCAGTGCTAATGTTTGCCACAGTAGTTTGGGTTTTGTTTCTCACTTTATGGGAGTCTTTGCATCATTTTTATCACCTGCTTGCTTTTTTATACTAATGGTTCAATACATCAGCATTACAGTAATAATCTAGGTATATATTCATTGTAAAATGATGATTTACTGCAGCAGGATGGATGTATTTACCGTGTATGCAATGTTGCAACAAATGAAAATATCAGAAATATGTGGCCCTGTGCCAGTGTATGTGTAGGTGTGCCCTGAGTGTGTAAACGGGCATAAACTGAAGCAATGTGGTGAAGTCATCTGCAGCAGTGCATGCTGTGCATGGGACCGCAGAGCAGGGTGCAGAGCTGTGAGCCAATCCCTCACTTCTGCACTAGGTGGCCCTGCCCTGGTGAGGCTGTTGGGCTTGGGTGTTGAGGGGTGTGTTGCTCTCAGGGGTTTGACATTCTGCTTCTTCCTGCTGGAGGCGTGCAACCTCTGCTGCCCCTCTGCAAGGTGAGTGCTATGCCCCAAAACACCACTTTGTAAAGAGAAATAGTCACCTTGCCTCTGAGACTCGGTGATTAGAGGACAAGTCAGGCTGGAAGGTACAATTCGTGATTCCTTGTTATTCTTAATGAACTGCTCTAGTACCATTGAAAGGGAAGTTATTGTTTCTTCTAGTGGTCTCTTTTAGGGCACTGGCAGGTGCAAATATTCAATTGCTTGTGTGCCTGAAGCCCAGATCTGTCTGGTAATATAGGATTTTCAAAACAATTCTGTTGATATTTTTTTAATAAATTGGGAAGTCCAGGTATGCGGCTCATCAAAGACATGGATTTGCTTGTATCCAGTCTAGCAGTGCTTGCAGGTGACGTTGGTCCTGTGTTGTTGGTACCGAGTCTGGGGTTTTGCAGAGAAACTATTTCATCTCACTTCAAAATTGTCAGTTGGAAGAGAGGCAGAACCAAGTCCTATCTCCATATCTGGCAGCTTCCTCTTGGAAAGGCTGGGACAAAGCCACCTGGTCTTCCTTGTTTCAGTTGGCTCTTCAATTCAGTTGTGATACTGTCTGTATGCTTAGACCATATAATAACCTCAGTAGTATTGAGTGATCGTGACAATTAGGCATCCTGCTGCTGTAGATATTTTGTGTGTTCTTCTTATCTTCTGTTTATAACACCATAGATATTATTATTATTTATTTTATAAATAGCCCTAGAAAGAAGCACATACTACTTTGATTTCACTCCGTAAGACCTTTGATATTTGCAAGATATTTCGGTTTTGTTTTCTGGTTGCTCATGAGGTTTCTCTAAGCCAGAGTGACCAGTGGTCAGTACTGCTTGCGAGCAGAGTAGGATGCACATGATGATCAGCTGCTTTCTGCTGCTGCAGCCACAGGGACTGGGGGGAACTATGTGCCCAGGACAAGGAAAGGTTTATGGGGAAGACAGATTAGTTCCCAAAACAAAGTATGGTATGTGTGAAAGAAAAATCTGTTATGGCAGAAGCCAAAATCAGTGAGAGGAAGGATTTTAAAAGAAAAACATTAGAACAAGTATTAAGAAAATATTTAAAGGAACTTAATTAAAGGAACTTCTCCTTACAAGACAGGGAAATGTGTGCCTTGACTTGATTGTCAGTCTCCATGATTTTTCCTTCCTCCTGCATCTAGTTCAGACAATAAGCTGAGCTGATCAGCAATTTCCTCATGAAATAGGAATAACAAAGCCATCTCCACCTGATTTATTGGCACTGTAGGTGGGTACTGGATCTACCTGGAAGTCCTCCTCTTTGCTGATGGTGGTAGTGGACCACTGCCTGTGGGACAGGCTGCTAAAATGAAAACATTCTGGGGAGAACAGAAATCTCTTAAAAGCTATGTTGTATACATGTGGGTTTGTTTAGTGTGTGGCATATAATGCAGTTAATCTCCTTACAGAGTCACTGCTTAGAGAGCAATATGAAAGGAAATCCTGATAAAAGGCAGCGGTGTAAATTTGACATCGCATGTAGCAGTCAGCTCTGTGCATTGTAATTGGAGGGGACAGAACAGTTGTTTATTCAGAGGGGAGAACAGCACTATAAATTTCAGGTGTGAGATTAAAAAAATAACTAGACTTCATTTTAAAATCTCCTTCCCCTTTGTTCCTCTTCAGTTCACCTGGAGCCAGTCCTTGATGAAAGCTCTTTGCGAAGGAGAGAGATCACTGATGAAACTCCTGCTCTGCGCACGGAAGGTCAGCGCCTCTGGACTCCAGATGCAATGGTCTACAAGGCTCTCATCGCCCCATCTGCAGCAGCAGTTCCTCTGCAGTTCTCATTAACCTTGGGAAACTGGGCAGGAAAAGGCCAACTGAGAGGCATTGCCAGAGCCCTTCCACCTGTGCCAGGCTGCGGAAAGGAGGCTGCAAGCTGAGCTGGCTGTGCCCAGGCTGCAGGGCAGTGCCAGGGCTTCCTGTGAGTACCAGTGCCACGTCTACGACCAAGAAGCCATGCTTCCAGCTGCAGAGGCCCTGTGAAACGTGGAAAATGCTCTGATGAATGTGTGATATTCTGATGGGTACGTACAGAAGAAATGCTGCAGAATAGGCTTGTGTCTTGTCGGAGCTCTTAAGTTAAATAGGGGCACTTTGCGTCATTGTTTTGATCTTCAAAATAAGAGAAAATTGAATGCAAAGAGCTGTAGGGAACTTTCAAAGGCATATGAGCAATTAGGAGCATAAGCCCTTTTGGCTGAATAATCACTTCTGAATATTTTTCTCTTCGTGTATCCTTAAGTCCCCTCAAAGTACTGACAGCAAAATAAGTCTGGGATAACTTGGCTTCCTCAGGCTTATTTGTCGTATTGGTGAGTCTCTGGATGCTTAAAGACATTTTAGATTTCTTCCTATCCTCTGATGGCTACTTTTACTTTGTTGGTAAAATAAAGATCTTTAATGTTGAACAATTTCTGTTTTGTGGGAATTCTGCCTCCAGGCCTTTCTATTAAAAGGCTGGGGTGATGGATGTTGACAGATATAAGTGGCATGTGTGTGTATGTATAGTATGTAAAGTATATATGTGAGTTTATATATGAGATCTTATAGGAAGCAAACCTTCCTTCTCATGGTGCAGAAGTGTTGGGTGAACTGCATTCCCCTTCCAGCACCACCATGTAGAATTTCTCAAAGCTGCAACTGCTGTACGTGCGCACGTGTCCGCCTTGGCTCCAGACCTGGCAGGAGATGCCCTGACGTCTGTCACACCAAGCTCTGATGAGGGCTGTTACTGTTGTTTCTAAGAACAACCAACATGGAAGTCTTGCCAGTGATCCCTGTGCATGTCATAGCTTAACAATACAGGGAGGATGACAGGTTGTGCTACAGAACTGCTGCTTGCCTCACGCTGTTAGATGCGAATCACATCCTTTATGTTGCAGTAGAGACAGAAATCACCAAATGTGGGAACAGTTTAAAGCAGAAAGGAGAAGTGGGCTCACTGTAGTTGTTAGGCTCCCCTGTATCCCTCTAGGAAAGGGTTTCATGGCACTGAAGGCAGTAAACAGATGTGATTGTGCACATGCACATGATTTTGAAATGCCTGTCCAAGCACAGTTTATCCTTATGAAAAGGTTACTGCACAATGCTGTCAAGGTCAATGAGACCTTGAGTAATTATCTGCCTCGCATGTGTCAGTCATGCAAGTTTAACCTGCCCAGCGCTTCTA